>MU866262.1:0-64048 GCA_033296915.1 Triangularia setosa | reverse complement strand
CCCCGCCCCCCCCCCACCCCCCCCCCCCCCCCCCCCCCCCCCCCCCCCCCCCCCCCCCCCCACCCCCCCCCAAATATGAACCACAGTCAAGATGGTGGAACTAGAAAGGTGTGTGTGTGTGTGAATGTGTCAAATTGAAACAGAAAAAACTTTTCAAATGAGTCTCTTCGGTCAGTCTCTCAGACTCCCCGGTTGACGATGGGTTGGAAGTTGAAGAAAAAGATTAAGACAATGGGAAAAGTTAAGAGTTTCAGATGGTGGCATGTCAAGTGTCCTGTAGGTCCGGCAGCAGCAGAAAGAAAGCGCATGTTTTTCTCGAATCGCGAATCGCGCATCCCAAACTTCTCGGTCTTGGTCACTCTGAAAGGGGGTGGTGGGTGGAGATAGTGGGGCTGCATGACGCCACTGGTTGTGGGGAATGCGCACCGCGCTAGAAGGCTTCCATGAGCCCCACAGTTCAATGTTCGATGTGGACTCTCAAGGTATCACGGTGTGAAGGTGGCTTCAGTATGGTTCATGAGAGGCTTGGGTCGTGGGGAAAAGAGTAGGGCTGGTGACCGTTAAGGTCTTAGGAGAACACAGGATGTGAACTTTAAATAGGGCTCAGAAGACACTTTCGCAGAACATTATGCTTCTCAGGTCACATGGTGCAGAGACACTATCTCAAAACACTACCAGACGATGCTCAGGAGGAACAGCATACTGAGCCCAATTGCCAGGGTTCCGGCCAGAGGCTTGCCTGCGCCAGCCAGTGTCCGTCCTAGTATGTCAACCTGTTGTCCTGACGTCCTGTTGCTCTATATCGTTGACTTAAAACGATTCCAGCTTCGTTCTGCCCCACGACATCTCCCAAATTCACACAAAGAGTTTTTGGATCCTTCGGGTCTGGGCTTAAGCCTGGCCAAGAAGAGTCCAAAGTCCCTTTGTTTGATAGAATAATGCAGGGAATAATTGCCACAGCGGGGGTAACTGGTATGGCTCAGTTGGGACTATCACATACGATGTCATATCCTATGTTCTTCGCCATCGCCGTCGACGTCAGCGGGACGAGAGTGATACTGAGATGCTGAAGACATCCAAGCACACTGCCGAGCCTCTAGAGAAAAACTCAACGGCACTGGGCCCGAGTTCGACGCCAAGGCCACGTGGAGAGATGCCCAGGCAGAGGTGGGATCTGTGTAGACTCGGTTGGACAAATCAGGAGACTATCCAACAGAACGAGGCCAAGCTGCTGGCTTGGGTAGAGTCGGTTCTCGAGGGTGAAGCGAAGAGCAGACAAACGACAACTGCCATGGAAACCCGCATTGATGGTTTGGAGTCCCAGATCAAAGAGTTGAGAGCACAGAATGTGTCAGAGGAGAGGGTGGCCGGGTTGGAATCCAAGGTCCAAGAGATCCAAGCTCAACTGACCGACAACTCACAGGCAGAGAAGGACGAAATGGCTGATCTCGCACCTGTCCTCGAGGACATGAAAGATCAGTTGCGCAGGGCCCAGTCACAAGAGACGGTGTCGTCATGGACCAACTGGTACACAATTCTCGCGTGTGCTTTCGTTATCGGCGTGGGAGGGGCGGCCATGGAGTCGTTGCCCTTGAAGCAATGCCAAACTTGAAGAATTCATAGATGTATGAATGCCCCACTTCCCCGCGCTCGCGTATCTGGACAGTGCAGCACAGTTATCTTCGCCGCACAGCAGCCCTGATAGCCCCCAAATCAAACACTGTGCCAGAACCTCCGAGCTCCCTTAAATCCGGCATCACCTCCAGACACTGCAACTAGCATCTGCAGCAACTCCTCTAATAATATCCAACCCGCGCAGAATTACATACTAATGAGCCACTGACGTCTTAACCGTTCTTGCTTCTACGCAACCAACCCCGTGAATCTGTCTCGCCGGCGGACCCGGCGACCGGTCCATGCCTCCCTCTTATCCTCCTACCTTCCCAGCGACCTCCGCGGCGCACCAACAACCACCACCACCGCAACTATCCTCCTCCCGAAGGCGTCCCCGCGTCGACTCCCACTCCGACCCTGACACCAGCGACAGCATCCGCGACAACACCCGCTCCACCGCCAGCAACAACCTGGGCAAACGCCCCCGAGCCGAATACACCTTCTCTCCCTCCGCCCAGCTGCCCACCCCTCACCAGCAGCCGTTTCAAAGCACCATGTCGGCCAAAGTCCAAGGCAAACGCCCCGAAGTCATAGACCTTACCCAATCCTCCAGCCCCGGCCGGCCATTCAACAGTAGCAGTGTCGGCAGCGGTCGACCAGGAGGTATCTCTGGCCTCCAACCCCATCTCGGTCCCCGAAAATTAGTAATCAAGAACCTCCGCTCGACAACCTCGACGCAGAAAGACGGCGCCGATGAATACTACTCGCGCACTCGAAATGACTTGAACAATGCTCTCGGTGCTATCTTTGCCGGTCGTCCTACGGGCCAGCCTATGGAGCGGCTATACAGAGGCGTGGAAGATCTATGCCGGAATGGCGAGGCGGAGGATCTTTACAATCGGCTCAAGGCGACATGTGACCAGTGGCTGACTTCGGATGACGGGATCGGGCAGTTGAAGAAGGAAGTCACGGCCAAGAGCACACACTTGAACGAGGTTGAGGTCACGGCGGCGGTGATGCAGGTTTACCACAGGTGGAACGCGAGGATGTTGGATGTGAGGAAGTTGTACTCGTATTTGGACAGGAGCTATCTGCTCTTGCAATCTACGATCGGGAAGGAGGAAAAGGGGAGGCAAGGGGTGAACGATTTGGGGATCAGTTTGTTCCGGAAGGCGGTGTTCGGGCAGAGGACTGCGACGCGGGCATTGCCACTTGGGTCGGTGGTTCTCCGGGGGATGATCACGCTGGTGATGCAGGATAGGGGCCAGGAGCAGGACCAGACGGTGGGCGGGGTGGATAAGGCGCAACTCTTGAAGGAGTCGGTTACGATGCTGAAGGTGTTTGGGGTGTATGGCAAGTTCTTCGAGCCGTGGTTTCTGGAGACGTCACACGAGTACTATGAAGAATTTGCGGAGCAGCAGAGTGAAAGCTGTGGGCTGAGAGGTTACATTAAGCAGGTCGATGCGCTGCTCAAGAGAGAGGAGCACAGGTGCGACTTTTACGGGTTTGACAGCACGACGAAACGACAGCTGCTGCAGGATGCGCATCGGGTGCTTATTGAAAAGTATTCGGAGAAGCTGCTTGACAGTGGGAGCGTGGCTAAGCTCCTCGAGGCGGAAGATGTGCCGTCTATGAAGGCGCTCTACCAGCTGCTCAAGCTGTCTGGTTTGCAAAAGAAACTGAAGGAGCCGTGGGATAGCTACATCAGGACGACGGGATCGGCGATTGTCAGTGATATAACAAGAGACGATGATATGGTCATCCGCCTTTTGGAACTCCGGCGGTCGCTGTACATCATGATCCGGGATGCATTCGACCAGGACGACGTCTACGGGTATGGGCTTAGGGAGTCATTTGGCGCTGTTATAAACAGCACACAAAACACTTCGGCATGGGATACAGGCACATCCAAGGTTGGCGAGATGATCGCCAAATACATCGACATGCTGCTGCGTGGCGGTCTCAAAACGCTTCCCAAGTCCCTGCTGTCGGATAGCAAGGATAAGGCCAACGCTGAAAGGAGTGGCTTGGCAGCCACGGGCGACGAAGACTCTGAACTAGACACCCAGCTAGGCCATGCCCTCGACCTCTTCAAGTTCCTCGAAGGCAAAGACGTCTTCGAAACCTTTTACAAGAAAGATCTCGGTCGCCGATTGCTCCTGGGCCGCAGCGCCAGCCAAGACGCTGAACGGAGCATGATCTCCAAACTCAAGGGCGAGTGCGGTGCTAACTTTACCCACAACCTTGAGCAGATGTTCAAAGACCAGGAGCTTTCCAAAGACGAGATGGCGTCTTACAAGACGTGGCTGGTTGGCACCGGCAAAGCCATTAAGGGAGGCGTTGACCTGACCGTCAACGTTCTGTCAGCTGCGGCCTGGCCAACGTACAAAGATGTGAAATTAACCCTCCCCAAAGAAGTCCTCGAGCAGACCACCAGCTTTGACACCTACTACCAAGCCAAACACACCGGCCGCAAACTAACATGGAAACACAACCTTGCCCACTGTGTCATCAAAGCCCGCTTCGACCGCGGCTCGAAAGAGCTGCTTCTCTCCGCCCAGCAAGGCTCGGTCCTCATGCTCTTCAACGACATCCCGGATGATTCCCCCCTATCTTACAGCCAAATCTCGCAGGCCACCTCTCTAACCGGCAACGAGCTCGACCGCACTCTCCAATCTCTTGCTTGCGGTAAGTCGAGGGTATTGACAAAGGCACCCAAAGGAAGGGATGTTTCTACTACGGATACTTTTACGGTGAACAGAGCGTTCACGGACCCGAAGTTCAAGGTCAAGATCAACCAGATCCAGCTGAAGGAGACCAAGGAGGAGAACAAGGAGACGCACGAGAGGGTGGCGAGGGACAGACAGTTTGAGACGCAGGCGGCGATTGTGAGGATCATGAAGTCGAGGAAGACGATGGGGCATGCGCGGCTGGTGGCCGAGGTGATCAACCAGACAAAGGCGAGGGGAGCCGTGGATCCGGGGGAAATTAAGGCAAACATTGAAAAGTGAGTCCCTATCTATCCTCTTGCTATCGCCTTGATTTTCAATAGAGCTAACCTGCGGCTATAGGTTGATCGAAAAGGATTACATCGAGCGGGAGGATGGTAATTATGTGTACCTGGCCTAGGAGCCTAGAGCAGTTATGAGGTTAAAGACGAGTGAAGTTTTTATGTAAAAGCCGGTTTGCATTATTCAAGCATGGGAGCACAAGCGAAGGAAGTGGGAAATTGTCGTCGGGTAAAGAAGCGTAAAAGAGGACTGTCATGATTTGAAGTTTTGCAAAAGGGAAGGGGGGGGTGTTACTATGATGAAATAAATGAATATGTGGGCTGGTGTTTGAGGTACATGTCAAGCGAAAACAAGACATGAATAAACATTTACATTGTGCGTACAAATGTGTCTGAAGACAGTCGGTATTTATTTCAAGTTTGTTGGCAAGGCATGATGTTGAGCAAACGACAACCAGAATAGGCGTGGCGCCAACAACAACAACCACCACCACCACAACAACAACAACAACAACAACAAGCAGCAATGACGAACCGCGACCTCGCCGAAGGCAGCAGTGACCTAGATATGGTGAAGAGAAACCAACCTCATATACCACTGCTCCAATGCCTCTCTCTCCCAGCGAAGTAGCCGACCAGCCCCAATCACTTGCATTGGACCAAACTATGGGTTTAACGGTAAACTGCGGCGGGGCGATGACATGAACTTGCCTTCGCTTGAGGTTCGATTCCTGGGGGATAGGTTTTTTTCTTTTTTTTTTCTTCTTCTTTTTTCTTTCTTTTTCTTCGCACTCTTCTACACTTGTGTTGGCATCTTGGGAGCAAGACAAGAAGGAGCAAATCGGATTATTCCCACTTACCGGGGAGCGTGCCTTCTTCTGTTGAAGCTATACTGGGTTTACATCTTCACTAGGTATCATGTACCCTGTCCGGTACAGAATTTTGGGCAGAAATACAGGTAGCGCTAACAGGGCCCCTAATGTACGATTTCCTTCAGTCAAGGAGGGTTCTCATGTGGACAATGTTGTAGGACAGACAGGGCATCACCTACTTTTGTTGAACAACACTCACACACAGCCGCCTTGTGGGTTCAGTTGGTTGGGGGGTCCGATCTATGTGACACACCACCCATGTGATCGTTCGGAAGGAAGATGGAAAGTCGGACGGGTGGGTAGGTAGTGTGAGATGGTGTGAAGGTACGGTGGTGATAGTGTGCCCCCCAGGTGCACAGCTGTGGCACGTATATTGCCCGTTGGGGAAATGGTTGGTGTGGAAACTTACGAAGCACGCACACACTGACCTGGTGGAACCAGTGACGAATGATTACCTACCAAAGACATCTTACACAATTGCATCAAGAGCCTAGTAAAATGTCTCTTGACGGTTGTCTGCAACGTCTGCAAGTGCTAAGGGCCTTGGAGGCTTGATAAGTTTAAGAATCATGAGATACTCGGGCAACGAAAGATGTTGACTCTAGGTGGGCCCGCGGCATGAAAGACCTGCCGTTGAGACTCGGCGTACGCAGGACCTTTGCTCCACAGTCTTGACTGTGGTGGTGGTCGTGATGGTCGTGGTGCTGCTGTACGGCGTAGAACGGAGACCTGACACCAGTGTGTTGTTGGCTGATGACTGTGTACGCAGCAGGTGAAGGAGGGAATAATATGCTCAGCTCAGGGTCGCTCGTTCTGGGAGATACAAGTTGTCTTTTGTGTGGAAATTTCATGATTGCTGTTGACACTGTTTTCCACGCCCGATGATGGATCACTGGTTAAATAGCAGATACCAGAGATTGGCCACTGGAGGAATTGTTCAAGTCGCTCCAACCGAGAATGTTTGTTGGTGGTTTTGGCTCAATCGTCTAACTCAACGATTAAGCCTCTGCCTGTTGTGTGGAGATGAGGTTTGGTGCCGGCCCAATCGTTGTAAGTAGGTGCCTGTTGGAAGCGCCGAAGGGATGTTATTCCCATATTGAACGAGCAATGCGTGCATTGTTGAAAGGAGAAAAGATGACAGCTCACAGCTAGATGATAGCCCACAGCTCCCCTCGTTCAGGGCGTTCAGCCGGTTGAGATGACGGGCTGAGAGGCTGTGGTTCGTGGTGGTGGTTCCCCTCATGCTGTCATCCCAGTGGCTTGCCTCGTGGACCAGCGTTCCTGCACTCCGGGTGCCACAGAGACATTTCAAACCCCGCGTGGATGCGGTGCTACGAGGGTAACATACGACAGGTGTATTTTTTTTCTCCTTCCCCCCGTGAGAGGGTTTTTTTGGCATGTCGTGATTCGGGGTATGCATTGGAGAAGGAGACACCGCGAAGAGGTTCAGTCAAGAGGTACTCAAGGCAAAGGTCTCGACCACCGTCCAAGTGGACCTCATTTACCCCCCCGCCAATGGTACGGCGGGGCGGGCCCAAATGGCGCGCGAACCACAAAGCTCAGCGAGACTGCAGCTCCCGCCGCCGCCGATCCGGCTGCTTCCTTGGCCGGCCACACGTGGAGGGACTGCTAAAGAAGGGACCCCTGACAAAGAAGGATTGACGCGCCTTATGACGACCTGGAAAACCACCGACTTTTCATTCATTCTCCCGTTGTTCGAAGGAATCAATAACGCCTCCGTCACGCATTCACCGTTCCCGGTCAAAAAACCGTTCAGAAATCCAACGCCTTTATCGTCCTGTCGTGTGTGCGTTGGTGGGAAAGTGAAGAAGCCATTCCAGATCGAGACAGGTAGCAGTGGCTAGGTACCATTTGTAAATCTCGCTTATGCGGAGATTTATCTGGACCCAAAAAGCAGAGACCATGCTTCGTTTGCTTGCCCCCCCTGCCCATGTCTTTCACTCATCATCCCAGAGTTTCGATAGAAGTCAAGCCATCGAAGGCTCATATCCAGCCGCTCCTGGTCCAATCTGTACCTGCGTCGCCCATTCGGCTCGGAGCCAGGAACCGTGTCCGGGACCGCCACCCGTCATCAATATTCATCTCTTGTTTGGATTCATCCCAAATGATTGTTTTTTTGAGGAACACGGACGGTGCGGCGGATATGTCCAGCAGGTCAAATGTAGACGTCCGTGTGTTGGGTGCTGCTCCACCAATGTCGTGAGACGACGGGCCTGGGTCTGAAATCGAAACAACAGGGAAAAGGTCTGGGGAAAAGGCTCCTATCGTGAGAGATCAGGAAGATGCAGAGAATCAATATTCTCTGCAACGCTCTTTTACGAAAGTAGCGCCTGTCCGCCAAGTGTTGGGGGCGTGAGCAACCCAGTGAAAGAGGAAAAGGCTGCTCAATAAACACCACCTAGACAGGGCTCAGCCCCATGCGCGCTGTATCCAACGGTGCATCTTGACCCCCCCTTCCTGGAGGAACCCATGCCTGCGTCCACAACCCGATCTGGGAGAGGACTTCCGGGGTCCCCTGGACCTCCCAAGACTGATCGAGTGGTCTCGCCCGCTGTGCCGCTGCTTGTTTCTATTTTACTCTTGGGCTCTGCTCCTTGCTGGGTGGTGCTTGTTCCAACACCTCTCCGTCGTCACTCGTTCACCCTCTCGGTCAAGCATTCATAGGCGTAGGAGATATTCGCTTATCTCCACGAGTATCCGTTCCTTGAGAACTCTCAGTCAGCTGACCTTTTCCTTCCAAACTCGGCGACGGCATTATCGCTCAAATTATACCGCTCTCGCCCGCCGTCTCATTGGTGTCCAGCTCGTCCCACGCGGCAGTCGTATATTTACCCGGCCTCCCCATATTGACCAACCAGCAAATCCAGCCGGTCCAGATCCTCAACCAAGGCCAAGTCCTGCAGGGTGGACTGGGGAAAGGGAACAGGTCGATATAATACAACACGACATCTCGCCCAGGCCAATTCCTAGGTCAACTACTCTCACGCCAACGCCGATCTGTTTGTCTGACCCAGCCGATCGCCCACTCAGTCACTCGTTAAAAACTTCAAAACCTGGGGTCGTGGTACAAGGTGATGTCGCACAGGTGAAATCGGAGCCATTCCTTGCAGCCGCAACAAAACAGATATAAAAATGGCCGGACACACAGTATCCAGATCCTCGGGTTGGGCCCGCCGATCACAACCATCATGGACCAACATCCTGACCCTCTTCGCTTGCTTGGCCTGCCACGCCTTGGCCTCCACACCAGATGCCCCTGAGCCTGTCGAGACTTTAATACTCGACAGCAGAAGCCCATACCGGTCAGACAATGGGTGGGTGATGTTATCTCCAAGAGATGCCGAGGAGTGGAAACAATGGAAGAAGCGCCAGAACGACGACAAAGACGAAAAGTCAAGCTCGTCAGCCAAGCCATCAGTAACAACAACATTCGCCATTGTTGCTGGGAAGCCCACTCAAAGCAGCACTTCATCGTCCGAGGCGGCCCCCAGCGCTCTCCCCACTCACCTCGACAGCCTAGCTTCCGACTTTGAGCCTGGATCTAGCGGTGACCCAAACGCCTGCCCCAAGTTCATCAACTGGTTCCTCAGCACCCCCGAGTTCAAGGAGTGCTACCCGCTCTCCATGCTCCTTGATGTAAGCTTTCTTTCCATCCCTCCTCCCTATACACCCACATACTGACTTTTCCCCAGCACTCCAAATCCTTCTTTGACGCCCAAAGATCCCCCGTCACCATAACCCGCACCCTTGACGCAACCTGCGCAGCCAACGCCACCCGCTGCTCCCAGTACTTTGCCCAACTGGCACAAAACTTCACCTCGATGGACCACTGCGGCGCGGATTACGCCAAAGGCACCCCAGCCATGGTCAACACTTACAAAGCCATGGTCGCCTACGCCCCCATCTACAGCGTCGGCTGCTTGCGTGACGAAAAGACCTCGGCGTATTGCTTTGCCAATGCTGTTGCAAACACGACAAGCAGGGGAAATACTTACCTGTACACATTGCTTCCATTCAACAAGAGCCTGCCGGGGAGCAGCGTGACGACGTGCGATGAGTGCACGAAACAGACGATGAATATCTACCAGGCCTCTACGGCAGACAGGAGGCAGCAGATCAGCTTGACGTACGAGGGGGCGGCGAAGCAGATTAATTTGGTTTGCGGGCCGAGTTTTGTGCAGGAGACGCTGGCGCCAGAGGCGGTGAGGAGTTGGGGGATTAGGAGTCAGGTCGTGGAGTGGACGACGTTTGGGTTGATAATGGGGGTGTTGGTGTGGTTGGTATAAAACAACGACTCGCTTGCAAAGGATTCTCGATTTTTGAAAGTATACGCGGCGCTTTTTCTTGTTCGATACCCCTTTTGTCACTTTCTACAAGATATTACATTGGACCTCCACCGACGCACATGCAGGTTCAAACGCCGTTTACATGCCCATCCTTGGACGTTTACCGGGACGGAGCTACATAATCTCTATTTCTCTCTTCGCATGGGAAGATAAAACTGGTTGGGTGGGCAGAGGAGAGGGACTGACTCAGGAGTGGGATTTGGATTTTTGCGCGGCGTTTTGGGGCTTACTATTCTGGGGACAAGGAGATTTATGATGAGCTGATACGATGTTTTTTTGAGCGTGGAGTTCGTGTACATACCTTAGTTGATTTGCCTTGCTCATATCTACCTTGCCTACTTAACAGCTCTTCAACACCATGTTGGAAGCAATGTAATGTTGAAATCCATTGAGGCTACGGACCCTACCCAACTAACTGGTTCCTCTTCTGCGGAGCCTTGACCATCATCCCTTCGCCGCATACATGTTAGCACACCCTTCCTTGTACACATCACCCCATTTCACCGTGTCACATTTCCTGTCTTTTCACTCGTCGGTTCCATGTCAGCCTTTCACCTTTCTTGCTCCTTCACTCGTCACTCCCAACTACATCACTACCTAGGTAAGATAGGTACGGTAGGCGAGGTACATGCTGCACTCACACAACACATAACATGCCATGCTCTCCAACAAGTAGACAACTTCTCCCATTCCCTCCTCGCGAGTCCGCCTTCAGCAGGGCGAGACTTCTTGTAGAACGCTGGCCTGAGTCCAGCAAGATCTACTCCTTTTCCTCGACGAGAGAAAAGGCAAAAACCAGTCCCATCTGCAGGTGCCCTTTACTGATAACCTGCCTACTCCTTCCCCTCGCCCATGTTCTGTGCAAAATGGCATCCTCTCCCGGCAACAATACCTGGGTATCGTGTGGCAAACCGGCCATCATGTCCACCCACAGCTTGAGCAACCACACCCGACCTGTGCCGCCCATGTATTTCAGCAAACTCTTCCCCCGCAAATATATACATCTGACACTAAACAACGTAGTCCATCATCACTCCTTGCTATCGAAAGTCTCCAACATGCGACACGATATTCTGAGAGCAAAAGATCACAGAGTACTATCCATGTACCTTCCTGACAATAATACAATTCCCCCCCATGAAATCCAACCATCACTGCCGAGCATGATAAAAAGAGGTTTAAAAATTTTCTCCACAGCGCTGTTGGTTTGTATTTTCCTCAGCCTGTGTCGTTGTCCACTGACAACCATGAAAAAAACAAAAATCACGAACAATGTAAGTGCCGTGATGTTTGTTGGTTCTAATAGTCGATCGTTCCCACCCCCCTACTAGAGGAGAAGTATCGTACCTTGGGAGTTCAGCAGTTGGCATATCTGTCATATTAACCCCCCTCCCCTCCCCCGGGCGCCTTTCTCGCCTTTACCAAAAATATCCGCTTATGAATTCCAAGTCTATTAGAGCGGCTTGAGAAGTTTGAAACACTGCGAGCAAAGTTGTTGATCCAGTTGATAATACCTATTTTGTCAGGCTGGAAAACTTGATCAGCAGCGGACCAGACTGAGCCAACAGATTTTCACCGATAATCTCTCAACTGTCCTTCTGGTTCGTCTTCCGATGTATACATACACACATGTAGGAATATAAATCACACTTGTTGAGTTAGCAGCAAGCAATAGACTAAAATCCAAAACAAACCCCCAAAGAAAAAGGACATACAACACCGAGGATTCCCCAGTGGTCACCCATCTGAGTACTGGTTCGGCCCCTCAGCTGTTTGACTCGGGCAGAGCGGACGGGATGCCGTATTTTTCAGCTGGGTATGGTCGTATGTGTTGATTCTTTACCGAAGCGGCCATTATTATGACAAGAAGCCACTCTGAACAACATTAAGCCTACCGTGATGGCATCTGCATCTTTGAGATCACAATCATCACCAGAAAAGAAAAGGAAAGAAAGAAAGAAAAAAAGGATCGGTTTTTCGAGACCGCAGGCACTTCATTGGGTGAGAGGTCTGAGAGATATGCAGTCAAAAAACAAAAGGGGTAATTTGCACTGGCACGATGGCTATGTTTAACCATATCTCGGGTAAATGAATTGGTCAAGAATGAAATCAATGGATGTTGCAGTGGGACAGCGCACCACCGTTCTGCGTGTTCTTGGCTAGGTTTCTTGTTAACAAAGCCAGGCAAACTTGAGGACACCAACAGACGCTCTCAGAGTACGAAGAAAAGCCGCTGGAAGCGTCCAAGAAAGAGACAGGACTTTGGACAAACATATTGAACTTGACACCTTCAACACAATCACATCAAAGTAGGAAACGCCTCAGGAAGATGTCAAGATCAATTGCCCGCTTTTTTAGCCCTGTCCCAATCATGTCGAGTATCCTCGGTATTGTCATGCCCCAGAAGTAATCCCTGTGATGATTCCGGTCACCAAAACCTCCCGGTGAGAAATAGACGCCCATTTTGAGAGCAAGTCCCCAAAGAAACAAAGCACGCATTATTTGTTGCAAGCTGCCTCGTTTTGTTCTTTTTTTTTTTTTGCCTTGCCCGTGAGACGGAGCAGAGCTCTGGGTTGTATTCCACTAGCTTCTGAATTTGTTCGCTAGTTAAACCACAGACAAAAAGCAGACCTTTCCCTAAGACCCCCTGAGATGCTCCAAAACACGAAAAGATGTTGCCCCGCAAAGAATGCCCATCATTTAGACCTCGGTGGTGACCTTGGCCTTGGCGTTGGTGACCTTGACGGATAATTGCTTCGCTCTGGCAATGATCTCGATGCGCTTTCTGGAGGAGACGTTGTGGGCGATCCTGTGAAATTCGGTTAGTTATTGTTTGCCCCTGCCTTACTCGGCAGCGTTTCAGAGTCGCGGGCTCGAAACGTCAAGGTGGGAAACGTACTCGGCAGCATAGGTCTTGTTGTGCATGAGGAGGAGCTCGACGTCACGGACGTTGCTGACGAGGAAGGCCTTGTGGCCGGAGGGCATCATGTGGCGGGTCTTCTTGTTGGAGCCATAGCCAATCTAGAAAGCATTGCAATCGCGTAGGTTAGTGACTATCCTTTATTGTTGGCGACCCCAAGTCCATTCAACTGCCCCGCCTCAAAAGACCAGCAGCATTTCTGCATGCCGAATTCGAGATTCCTCCAAATTGAACAAGGTGCCACGTACCGAGGGCATAGCAAGGTTGCTCTTGAACCGTCTGCGGACTCTGTTATCGATACCCTTGGGCTTGCGCCAGGCCGAGTCCACCCGCATGAACCGGTCACTCTGGTGGCGGGTGAAGCGCTTCGTGCCTGTGAATCAGAACCATCTCGTCAACAATCATTCCCCTTCAAATTTTATCGATCAGTTGTGGATGGAAGGTATGTCGTCGCCCCGCTCGAGCAAGGGAAGGACATCGTGTGTTTGATTTGTGCGAAGAGTGTCGTCGGGGTGGGAAATTTTGGACTCGTGGTACGTACGCTTCTTGACGATCGGGACGTGCTTCTTGGCGGCAACCATCTTTGCAAAATGTTAGAACTCGACTGAATCAATTGAGCGATGGCAGCGGGGGTGCTGGTACATACCTTGACGGTGTTTTGTCGGATTGATGGTGGACGATGGGCTGGCGTCGATATCGGGACCTACCTTGGGAAAAATTCCAGAAATTGAGAGAGCTGGTGGGCTTAGGGCTGGTGCGGAAAATTGTTAGTTGTGTGGCCTGTGCGCAGAGGCTAACTGGCGGCGCAATCTTGGCAGTTGCAGCACAGATTGTCAGTTTGTGGGGCCTGAATTCTTTATCGATAAGCTTTTCCGTCACCGTCATTGAGATGCAACAAACGAGGCAACACTTCTTTGCTGAACAAGGTGACCACCGCACTGTTACGAACATAAGAGATTGAGGCAACATCCGAAAAGCCATGATCCATTAACACGAGTCTGAGTCTATGTGCTTGCTGAAAAAAAATGCTACATCGCCCTCTATAAAGCAGCAAACAGCCCTATTGGGGACCTTACGCTGTCATCTATCGATGCCTGAGATCTTCCGTCACTGAGGAAGCCTCCACCTCGGTGTACCAAATCATAGCCCTCGACGGAGATCTAGTATCCAGGGAAATCAGAGGGCACAGCCTTTTACCGAAATCGCGGCGTACTTAAAGCCACAGCAGTGGACAACCCCTGAAGGCGTCTAGTTTAGTCTTTCGACACGCGACTTCGCCCGCCGAAATCCCCATCCTACAGAGAGAGGTTCCTCTACTGCGTGGCACATTGGGGGCCGCCCTCGCCCTCATCTTCGTCATCCTCCCACTCGCCGCCGCTGTATCTAGGGTCTCCTTGGTGTGCGCCCATCTACAATCCGAGTTAGCATTCATTCAGTTCAATTGGTCAAGTAGTAGAAGAAAAAGACGCACCTCTTCAATGTCCGCATCATCCTTGAATTCGACCTCATCAATCTCATCGGCCGCGATAGGGGCCCCTGGAGGAGGGAGAAGCTTCTTCAGCGCCTCGTTGTCGTTGTCGTTTTCGAGCCAGCCGTCCTCGGGGAATTCAATCTTGACGACAAGGTACAAGTCACCCTTGGCATCACCACGCTTGTAAGGCATGCCCTCGCCCTCAACCTTGAGAACCTGGCCGGGGCGGAGGACCTTGCCACGGGGGTAGGTGATATGAATGCCTCTGCCATCAAGGTGCTTGACGACAACGCGAGAGAAGCCCGTTAGAGCCTCAGCAAGAGTGACATTGAGGTCAGCCGACAGGTCGTGGCCAATACGGGTGAAAACGTCATGGGGCTCCTCGACAAGGTGGAAGATCAAGTCGCCAGGAGTCTGGTCTGGCAGCTGGTCCGCCTCGCCCTGGAGCACAATCCGGTCTCCTTGCATGGAGCCACGGTCGATGTAGAGCTCCAGTGCCTTCTTCTCCTTGACGGTCCGCTTGCCCTTGCACTTCTTGCACCTGTCTTTCTCTTTGTAGTAGTTACCAGAACCCTCGCAATGGTCGCAACGAATGATCTCTTGCCGAGCCAGACCGGGGCCGAATGGGCGGAGAATCTCTCTGACGCCTTGGCCGCGGCACTTCTCGCACGGGTTTGGCGCCACCTTCTCCTTCGCACCGCTGCCCTTGCACTGGCTGCACACAACTTGCTTCTCAGCTGCAAACTTCACAGTCTTGCCCTTGTAGAGCTCTTCCAGCGTCACTTTGTACGCCTGCTCTTCGTCGGGGCTACGTCTGGGGCGTCGGGGCATACCACGGCCACCGCCGGGCATGCCACCCATACCGCCCATACCAAACATCTGGGAAAGGAGGTCATTCATGTCCATGCCCGGCCCGCCCGGACCGCCGCCTCTTGTTGGGTCAAAGGCCGCCATGCCGTGGGTATCATAGAGCTCGCGCTTCTCGTCATCGCGAAGAATCTCGTAGGCTTGTGTGATGGCCTTGAACTTGGCTTCGGACTCGACACGCTTGTCTTCGGAGACCTTGTCGGGATGGTGTAGCAGGGCCAGCTGGTTTGTAATCGTCAGTGTCTACTCGACGGAGCGGGGACGGGTATGACCCGTGGTAACACAGTACACACCTTGCGGTAAGCCTTCTTGATGTCATTTGGACTGGCGGACTTGTCTACGCCAAGGAGAGCTGCGAGGGAAAGGGAGAGTCAGTAATCGTTTTGACCGAAGAGGTCGTCTGAGGGAAGCAGGGTGCGACTCACCGTAAAGATCAATGTCCTCTTCTTTGCCGTCCATGATTGCGAGACACCGTTAGTATCGGATATCTATAGAGTCGATTTGAATGGCGATATCCGTACGTCGCAATAATCGTCAAAGCGACTGGCTGTATTTCGGGGATGGCGGGGGAGTTGGTTGATGGTAGAGCCTTGGGACGGTAGATGTTGTAACTGAAATTTTAGCCCATGAATGTTGCGCCCCGCGTTCCAGGCTGTAGCGAAAAAAGTCAGCTCCAGTGCCAGGATTTGGACCAGGACTCCCAACTTTCGTTGTGCGAGCAAAACGTTCTCACATCTTTATCTTTGACCTCAGTACAAACATCAGATGAAAGGCTGGTGAAACAATTTATTTGCTTCGGGGGTTTCTAGATTCATGTTTCTAACAAGCGCCCACCGCTGACTGACCCCAACTTCAGCATGCTCCTTGTTACACCCAGAGACATGGCTCAGTCAAAAATGCAAAACTAAGGATGAACACAATGATCATAGTGGGATTATTCGGGGCCGATAGATTATTGCAGGTGATATTTGATATTTCAGTAGACATCCCATGTCTGCGCCTGACCTGCATCTATCATCTTGAAATGCCTGAGCAACATTTCAAATTGCAGAGGTTTGCGCCACAACGTCTCAGGGTTCTCTGCCAAGGCCCCATTCACAACGGATCTCACAGAGCCTCCGCAGATATATTTGGTCCAAAGGAATCAAACCTCCAGAACCGAAGAATTTGGCCAGGTATCTTGTAGGATCCCATGGTCATGACGAATGCGAAATGACGAGAATTGTGAAATCCCATGTCGAATTCTTATCGAACCGCAACCCCACATGAAATTCTTATCGCCAGTGGGGGAGGGGGAGGGTCCAATGCCAAGACCTCTCTTGCAGGGGCTGCAGCGCCACATGTCACATCCACACTCAAAACCCGCCTCTTGGCGTTGTGGCTTGGGCATCTTGGCTCCGTACCAGTATCAACACTTCTCCCGCACTTACACGTTCAATTCCTTCCGAAATTGGGCAGTCTCAGGAATTGAACAAGATGGGAGGAATCAGCCTTTCGGGGCGACAGGTATGGTCAACTTACGGCCGCTGGAAAGCCCTCGCCTCACTAAGGCAGTCCCGAGAGGCTTCACACATATTCCAGCAGCGATTGTGGTTTTCGTGCTCATCGAGGCTCTCACACAACCCGGACCGGCAAGCTCGTGAGAATAGGGTCCAGCTCCCCGACACACCGTGTCGTACTCGATTTGCTCCTTCACCAACGGGATACCTCCATCTTGGCTCATTGAGGACTGCCTTGTTCAACTACCTTCTCGCCAGAGCTACTGGTGGCCAGTTTGTGCTGCGAATTGAAGATACGGACCAGGTGATTTTCTCTCCAGCTCACTGATTCTATATAATGATCAAGTGAGCTCACTCAATTAATATAGAGCCGTCTTGTACCAGATGCAGAATCCAAGCTATATGAGGACCTGAAATGGGCTGGCCTTTCATGGGATGAAGGTATCTCACAATCTGCTCGAGTCAGCTGAACGAGGCTCATTAACACATAAACCTAACAGGCCCCGATGTGAAAGGCCCGTTTGGTCCGTACAGACAGGTAAGGTTGCCCCTAGTAACATGTCAAAAAGACAACTGGCACTGATTGACTCAGTCTGAAAGATTGCCTCTATACCATGAACATGCCGCCGAGCTCGTGGCTGACGGTAAAGCCTACCGGTGCTTTTGCACACCTGAAGCCTTGGAGGAACACAAGAGAGCCGCAAATGCAGCCGGACAACCAACATTGTACCCTGGGACATGCAGTCATATCTCCCCTGCCGAGTCTGAGGAGCGGGCACACAAGGGCGAAAAGTTCGCCATCAGATTTAGAAGCGCAAAGACCCCAGTGGCTGTGAGAGACATCGTCTACAACCAGTTCAGAAAAAAGGAGTTTGAAGACGACTACATCATCATCAAGCGAGATGGATTTCCCACATACCACTTCGCCAATGTGGTGGACGATAAACACATGGAGATTACCCATGTGATCAGAGGCGCGGTAAGTAAGCCAACCTTTTCCAAGATCGACAAAACTGACACAAGCAACCAGGAATGGCTCATCTCCACACCCAAACACGTCGAGCTCTACAATGCCTTCGGCTGGACTCCCCCAAAGTTCGGCCACCTTGGCCTGCTCGTCGACGAGAACCGTCAAAAGCTCAGCAAGCGCCACAGTGGTGTCAGTATGGCATGGTACCAAGACCACGGAATCCTCCCCCAGACCCTGCTAAATTTTGTGGCCCTGCTGGGCTGGCGCGGACGGGACGCCGCCGCCGGAGGGGCCAAAAGGAAGACCGGCACGAACGGAGACATCATGAGTCTGGACGACATGGTGGACATTGTAAGCTCCGGACCTGCTCATCTATACTGCACCCCTTCCCATTATACTTTGGTCACCTTTTCGTCGCCACACCAACACAAAACTGACATTTAAACCTGCTCGCAGTTCAACCTCAAATTCTCCAAAGGCGATATCATTGTCTCCCTCTCCAAGCTCTCCTTCCTCCAGACCCAACATCTCAAGGCCCTCCCCCAAACCCTCCCCTCCAACCCATCTCTGCTCGCCGACCTCAAATCTCGGCACATCGACCCCTTTATGGACTTTTTGTCCTCTGTCGACTCCCTCCGCCGTTCTTCCCGCTCAGCTTCCCCGGAGATCCCTGAGCCCTTGGGTCTTCACCTCCTCGGCGACCCGATCCCCAACCCCCGGATCTTTAGCGCTCCCTACGTAGCCGACCTCGTCCAAATCATCCTAAAGCCCAGCCCCCAATCCACCACCAAAACCACCACCACTCCCACCGACAACAACGAATCCCTCCATCCCACCCGCCAACAGCAACCCCTCACCACCCCGGCAGCCTTCTACCCCCTCCGGCATCTATACTGGACCCTCTCCCCTTCCGCCCTCCGCTCTTCTTTGGTCGCCTCCCACATCAACATCCAAACCATAACTCTAAACAACCAACCCTCCTCCCTCCCCGAAGCGATCAACTACCTCGTTTCTGAGCTCTCCGCCCTTTCCGAAGCAGACTGGACGAAAGAAAATATTTCCTTGTTCCTAGCCCAGCGGAAGGAAGTGATTGGGTTTAACGAAGGGGAGAAGTACGTGAAGAACACGTGGAAGATATGCCGCTGGGCGATTTTGGCCGGGAAGGAGGGGTTGACGGTGCCGCTTAGTATCGAGGTGTTGGGGAAGGAGGAGACGATTAGGCGACTGGCGGCCGCGGGGGAGGTTGCGGCTGAGGTGGTGAAGGAGGAAAATGGGGGAGGGGGGAGGGGGAATGATGGTTTCGCTACTGCTACCGTGGGGGAGGCGGCTTTGGCTGGGGGAAGGGGGGGGTGAGCGGGAATAGTGCAGATACGGCAGCGGCGGTGGAGGGTTCTTGGACGGATGTTTTGCCTGCTATCGATATCGATGTTGATGATGTGATTGGATAACTAGGTAGACAGTATAGCTGGAGGAGAAATTTGCTATGGTTGCGTGTGTTGGTGTGATGGGGTTTTTGTAAGATAGTCATGAAAAGAAAAAAGAAAATGTGTCTAGAGACGGAAGCTGATTAAAGGATGGATGTGGGCGTGGAACCCGTTGGGAATCGGCCGCTTAAAGGAGCCTTCAACTCTCTTCGCAAAGGCCATTTCTTTTGGCGAAGTTGCTTTTCTGGTGGGTGAAGATTCCCATGGGTCGGCCGATCCCAGCGGTTTCCACGCCCAACTGCTGTGTTGAATATTGTGTTAAAAGAATAACACATGGGATATTTTAGTCCCCTAAGAGAGAAAAAGGGGCGATTCTGGTATGGATAAAACGGTAGCACTGGGTTATTGTATTTACATAAAACACTTCATAACTCTCTCTCTTTCTCATCTCGTCTAGCTGTAGTAATAAGATCTGAATTTCATCTCCTGCTTTCTGATATGGTCCCTTTGTAAGCCACCCACCCAACCGCTTTGCTCTCCAACACCAAATATCTAATGCCCATACATTGATCATTTCCCAGCTCCCCCACCTTCATTAACCCTTTTCTACTCATGCTTACACCCACAACCCCCCACCTTCGCCCTCTCTTTCAACCCTCCAAAGATACTCTCCTTCACCTCAGCCGCCATCAACCCCGCCCTCTCCTTCACCGCAACCTGCCCAACATCCCTAATAATCTTTTCCAAATCCTGCGGCTTCCCCTTTGATGATGATGAACTCCCACCACCACCGCCAACCGCAACTCCCGTCCCAGCCAACTTCCCACCAATACCACCACCACCATTCTGCCTCCCCGCAGGCCCAACAACCTCCCTCACCTTTCCCCCCAAATCCCTCATCTGACTGCTCGCAAAATCCCTATTCGTCAGCAGCGGATTCCCCGCCAGCGTGCCCACCCAATACTTGTTCCACAGCGCATCTAGCAGCTTGTTGTCCAGCGTGCTCTTGAAGTGCTCCACCTCCAGCGCATAATACTTGCTAGCATGCGCTCCAAAATCCTCCATCTTCCCCAGCGGCACACTCTTGTCCCCTTGGACCCCCCCCCCTCCCTGTCCCGTATAATTCTCCGGAAACGTCCTAAAAGCCCCAATATCCACCTTCCCCCCGGCCACCGTCCTATCCGGATCAACCACAATCGCCACCATTGGCCCCTGCAGCTGCTGCAGCTTTTGAGTTTCCACATCAATCCCGCTCAGCCAGCACCCGTACCCAGGATGGGAATGATACCAACCCACCACATTCTCCTGCCTGCTCTCCTCCCTGCACCCGCTCAGGTACTGAACAAGATATTCATCCGCCTCCCCCTGGGCATTCACCCTCGTCTCAGTCCCCTCCACCGGAAGCCGAAAGGCGTCCGTGATGACGAACGTCGAGCGGTCAATGAACCCTTGCATCATCCCCATTACTTCCAACGAGCCCCCCGAACGGGCATGCATGACCATTTTTAAAAGCGCGACGGGGGAGATGCGGACGGATTTGAAGTACTGCGGGTCGATGACCCAGGGCTTGGAGGCGTGGTCGCCCGTGTGTGAGGGGGGTTGGTTGGAGGTGAAGTGGGTGTACGAGTAGAGCGCGTCGAGGTGGTTGGAGGCTAGCTTGTCGGTGAGAGGGAGTTCTGCACATGATCCCAGGAAAGGGTTAGTATCGATGATGCTCATATTGATTAGAGAAGGAGGGAGATGTACCCATAATGGCGGATTCCCTTGCCAGGTAGGCCAACTCAGAAGATGGATAGGTTTCGCTTCTTCGCTTTCAAATTTGGTAGAAAAGGCTCTTTCTGGAATGGGTCGTAGAAATCTCGCTGTTGGTGAAGAAGAAAAAAAAAAGAGGAAAGCTTGAAGCTCGTTGTTTGTTGGAGTGGAAAGTTACATTAAGCTGGCTGGAGCTGGCCGAACTGCAGCCTGCTGCTGTGGTGGTCAACAATGGAGGGGGTTGCACTGATAAGATAAGGAAAGCTTACAACCCCCCCTTGCCTGCCATCAAGGTACTCCTTTCATCTAGCAAACCCCACGAAACAAGGTGCAAACTGCCACAGAAGTTGCACTGAATTCCTCATCTTCCTTATTTGTTTATTTTATTTTAATATATCGTATTTCCGCTTGTATATACCGCTTTATTATGTACTCCTCCTATTTCTTCCCAGCGAATACTTATGCCCTTTGAACTCCCAAGAATGCAAAAGCTCTCCCTCTCCCTCTCTCCCCCTTTCTTTCCATCTTCTCTCCCCTAACTCCTCCCTTCCTTCCAATGGCACTATAGTAGCTCCATGCTTGCTTTGTACTAATAAACAACATAAGTTTACAAAGTTCGTTAATCACAATTCCCATTTCGCAATGTGTCGTGTTAAAAACCCAAAGAGAAATGTTTTATACCAGCGAAAAATGAGAACAAGAAAAACAACAACAAAACAACGGGCTACGCTAATGCTTCCAATCAATCCTATCAACCATCTACTATTGTCTCCTCGAACTCCTATGGCTCAACGTCCTCAGCAACCCTCCTCCTCCTCCAGCAGTATTCTGCTCTTCCTCGCCACCCCCAGCCTCCTCTGTCACCACCTCCCCAGCAGTATGAAAAACAACAGTCTGCTCCCTACCACCCCCACCTTCCTTTAACTTATGCCTAATCGCACTCAACTTATCCCTTATCCCCATATGCCCCCCCGTCCTTTTTCTTTCTGGACTACTATTCATCTCCTCGGCCGCCGCCCCCGCATTGTAATTACTAACAGCCACATTATTATTCCCCATCAACCCGCCGCTGCTCCCCGGCCTCTTCATCTGCTGCCCCCCTTGCCCGTTGCTGCTGCCACCACCACCACCAAACGGCTTCGACCACCCGCTGCTAGCCGGCCTGAGCAAACTCCCAAATCCCATCTTGTTCCCCTCTTGAGGAGAAGAAGATATCGTGGAAGAAGTAGGCTGCGTCATGAGAAAGGTAGGGATCGCACCAGAGGCCTGGGTGTTGACTACCACGTGCCCTGCCCCTGATGGTTGCGGCAGTGTTGCTGACCGCTGAGAGGACGCAATACTTGAACTTCGGCTAGCTGAGGACTTGGGAACGGGGATAGATGATGCTGTCGTCCCTGACCGGCGGATCGATTGCGGTGGCGAGCGGGAGAAATCCACCGGTGGAGCGCCGACACCGTAAATACTTGAAGAGTCGTCGCCGCTGTTCTCTCTCGATTCGCCCCCTGCTATTGAGCTGCCTACCGGGGTAGCCAACAACACAGAGCTAGTGGCTATCTCTCTCAGTTTGGACTGCTGAGCGATATTGGGACGGTGTTTAGAGAACTTGTTGCCAATGATGGCACCGGTGTGGCTGATCAGGGCTTTGATCACTCGGCTTTTGAGTGCTAGAGCCAAGTCAAGGTTGGACCAGGTCTTGTTGCGGTACTCAATGGTTGGCATGCGGAATACGAAATCATGGACGTCTTCAAAGTTGCGCTCACCCTTTCCTTTGTACGAGACGCAGAGCACGACAGACGGCATTTTGATGTAGGCAAAGGTCATGTAGTTGGAGGCGCGGTCGATCATCTTGGTAAGGTCGTCCGATTGAGCTTTGGACTTTTCTTCGTCGGTGGTGGTGGAGCGGTGGCGGAGGCCAAAACGAGAGCCCTTGCGGGAGTCGCCAGAGATGGAGATGTTGGAGGAGAAGCCCGTGCCTGTTCGGCTAACACCCGGTCTAGGGGTGGTGCCGCGGAGGGAGTCATATGACCGTTTCTTATTGACAGCCTTGAAGCCATTGCCTGAGCGGAAGAGTCGGAAGGAGGTTCCTTCGCCGGAGTGGATGCTCAAAGCTTTGTGCTTGGGAGGGTCCTCGTCAGGGTCGGAAGTCAACGTCGGACGCAGCCGTAGCTCGAGAGACCCAGCCCGAGTCTCAAAGTGTGGAATTTCCTGTTCGTGCTCCCCGGGAACAGTAAGATGATCGGTGATTTGGTTGGCAAGAGACTCGCTGATGGACATATTGTCTCCCTCATCTTCCTCCTCCCCAGGAATCGACTGCTTGATCATAAAGGGCGAAGTATTCTTCCCCTCGGTCGGAGTGTCGCCATCAATGCCCGGGAAGATGTACTCAAACAGCTTCTTGCCAACCTCCCGCTCGAGCTGAACTTTAAGAGGAAACAAATTCACTTCAAAGTGATCCATGATAGGAATACCGGCAATAGCCTCCAGCATATTCCAGTACACCCTAATCATCGGCTTCGTCTCAATATCCACCACCCCGGCACTAGGCTCAAAGTACGGCGCAATCATGGCCGGATAAATCGCATCAGGCAAGAGGTTCAACCCCAAGATCCTCCCCACCTGAATCAGGTTGATATGCGACCCATCCGAGTTGTCCGTCCGGTCATATTCTACATCCTTCAACTGCAGCTCAACAAGCGGCTCATTATTGTCCCTGATCAGCTGCCAGACAATCTCCTTCACCGTAATACTCCACTTCAACAACGCGCTGCTCGTCGAGTGGTCAAACTTTCTCTGGCTCGTCGTGATAGCCTTCATCATAAAGAACAGCTCATCCTCGCACGCCGCCAGATCCCTCTCCAGCACCAGCCTGTCCTGCCACCCCTTCTTATCCATCTGCCTCGAGTGCGTCTGGAAGTGCGTCTTGATGTCCTCCAGCTGCCTCACCCTCTCCTGCAGCTTAATCACCATCTCCGGCGCACCCCGCAAGTCACTGAAGTCCGACGCCAGCATGATCTTCTCCAGCCTCTCGTTCCTCGTCTTCTCCAGCGGCTCGCTGTACATCAGCAGGTCCAGCACAATGACGTAAATGGCATAGTATTGCGACGAATTGCACAGCGCGTGCGCCTGAGGGAACTCCACCCAGAGGTTGTCCGTCCTGCTCTCCTGCGCACTCCCCGCGTCCTTCAAGTTGTCCACCGTCGCCGCCTCGCTGGTGTTGACCTCGTCGTTGTACTTCAAGCGGAGGGTATTGTACTTATCATACCTCAGCATAGCCGAAGTCTTCTGCACCACCCTCTTGAACCCAAACGGATCCGCCTGAAAGTCAAACATGACCTCCATCGGCACCCACGGCGGCCACGACGATCCCGACGGCGTTCCATAGGTGTTTCCCGAATACATCGACACCAGCTGTGTGCTAAACCACTTTTGATGCGTGACAAAGAACTGCGTGCTGTCCATGTTGACCAAAAAGCGCCTCTGGACCAGACCGCTGACATTATCAGAGATCCGGCTCTTTTCGAGGACATCCACCACTTTCAGCTCCATTCCCTTGGCTGTGGTAAGCACAACATGCTTCTTGTTCTTGTCGCTCTGGAGCTGAATCTGAGGGGCGATCAAACGGACATGATAGCTATTTTGCGTGGTGAACTCATCCGCGATACCGCCCGATAAATCTGCCATGGCCGGATGCTGTGCGTCAAAATTGCCTGAAGAACCGGAGAACTTCTTGCCATCCCCAAGAATTTTGCGGATCCTATCCTCAATATCCTTTTGGATATCCCGGTCTTTGCTGTTGGCATCCGGTGATGTCCCAGTCCCAGTCGGCGTGCCGGCCGTCTTGGATTTGGTTTGCTCATCCACCAGATCCAGAATGAACTTGACTGCCGGGCGGGAGAGATAGTAGACGAAACCTCTCCTTTGACCGACTTGGTGCATATACCTCAGGATAATATTCCGCAGCGTGTTGTTCCACTTGAGCTGAACATTATGGACAACGAAGCGGTTCTTGAAGTCACTCGCAAACTCGCCAGTAACTGACTCGTCCGAGTCACTGCGCAAGTCGGGACGGACAGCCCCCTCGGTGGCGGTAGAGTCCTCGTCCTCGTCACTGCAAGAGGCAGCCCGGGGCGTCATTTCCCGGAGCATCCCCTCCAGGAACACCTTTCGGCCGTGCAGCACAGCAGTATGCCGGCTCAAGATCTCGTACTCAGCTTCAAGGTCGGCAGTCGTAGTATCGCCACGGACCATGCGAAGTTCAATTTCCCCGAGGGTACGGCGGTGAGTTTCAGCTTGCTGGTCAATCTGCTCTAGGCGGCGGCGAATGAGCTGACTCTGAACCCTCCTAGGGTCATCATCGTGGCTCATGATGCAGAAATGCGTAGGCTCCTGACCAAAGGGGCTCGTCCGGTCTGGATCACCATCGATAAGCCCACCAATATCGGTCTGGCGGAAGTATGTGACCCTCGGTGCAAAGGCAAGAGGCAAGATCTTAGTGTCGGGGTTCGGCTCCGTCGGTAGGATCCAGTCCAGCTCGACAAAGTCGTCCATGTCGATCCATGTCAAATCATTGTCAGGAATCGTGAACCTTGACAGATCAGTTCCATCCCCTTCTTGATCCGTGATGAACGTCGACAGGGAGTGCTTCATCACCGCATCCGCCGTAGTTCCACGAATGCTAGCCGACACGGCCCTGACATCAGCAGACACGAGATCAAGCTGACCAGCATGTATCCTCATGCCGCTGGTCCTCGACTGAGTATTCCGCCCACGGTCTGGAGTGGTAAACTCTTCCCTCCTCATGTGCAAATCGAGCATCCAGCTGTCAAACCGAACCTTGATACCAGTGGCCGAAACTGAGTTCTCTGCGTAGTCCTCCACATCCTTGTGCTTGTAGATATGACTGAGAAACAAAGGCGCCAGCAAAACGTTGTATTTGATAGTGGCAAGATGTCTGCCAAACTTTTTGCTGTTCTTCTCACGTCCAGGCCAGAGAGCACCCTGTCGGATGGGCAGAGAAAGCGGCCCGGAGAAGAGTGACCACCAGGCGAAGAAGTGGGTGAAGAACCGCGGCGTGAGATGTACCGTGTTGTAACTGCGGGAGGGTTCCGTAACTGACCCAGTCCATTCTCGATCAACCGGGGCCCGAACAGCAACAGACAAGTGAATATGCTGACTGCGGAACCCACGGAAGGCGTCATATGGCACACCATTCTCAGCCCTGGCGAGGTGCGGCGCCTTGAGTATGACATCGTAATGTGGCTTGAATTCGAAACTCCTCTTGCCGTTCTCAATAGCCCTTTCGAAGACCAAGCCAGCCATGACCTGGACCTTGCCAGACAGCTTCATGACCACCTTCTTGAAAGCCGCACCTGATTTGTAGCTGCTGGCACTGGTAAAGCTCTCGTCCTCGCCATGCTGCCTCCTCGTTTCCCGAACCTGATGGCTATAATCAGGCACAGCAAGGACATACTCCCCACTGTCCACCGTCATGAACCGCTTCGGGTCGTCATCAGCGTGAATATTCCACTTGACATCATTTCTCCAACACATGATGAAGCCAGCGCCATTCCCTGTGACTTGATAAGGATCCCTGCTGCCCTTCAAGGCCAGGTGAACATCGCCATCGCCCCTCCATGCCACCCTGACTCTTGAGTGGAAATTCAACCGGATCTTGTCCCAGAAGCCGACCTTTTCGGATGGGTCAAGCTGCGGTTTCGTCATCGACTCTATCGCCATCATCATATCCTGAATCGCAGGTTGGTACGACGGGCCCCAGGTGATCCTCGTCGGATTACCAGTATGAATGTCGATAACCATATCCGAGAAAGTCTTGACAGGCCCAATAGTCCTCCGGACGTCCACCGCAAAACTTCCTTGGTTCGACCCCATTGGGTCTAGATTCCGGCCTGGAACAATCTGGACTCTGATCTTCCTCATCGACTCTGGTCCTCTGTACTCCTCAGCAATGACAAAATCCGTCGTCATGGACAAGGCGGGCAGTCTCGCCGACTGTGCTGATTTGGTCGAGGGCACATGCACAAACGGCAGTGGATAGTCCCTCAGCGATATCCGCGCTTCTCCCATTTCAATCCGGACACTCATCGGAACAAGCAGCGCATATTTCATATCCCTTGGCATCCCCTTTCCGACCTTGTGGAGAAAGTCAGGAAGGTCTTTCATCGGAAACGACGGCTTGTCCAGCGTGATATGCAGATCGTTGATGAGCGCCGACATCAGCGCCGGCCGTTGCGGGACCTCGAGAATCTTTTCGCTGTCATTCCAGTCCTCTGGCACCTCATTGTGGCCCCAAAAGGCCGCGTGCAAGTCCTTGGTGGCGTTCTTGGACAGTTCATACTGCTGGTCGATGCGCTGCTTCCAGCTTCGGGCGTTGTGTATGTTGAGCCTCTCTCGCGCTTCCGAGATCGAGACGCGGGCATTGCCACTTATTCCCAAGCACCCACCTTCGGGATCGTATCGTGGTGCCCGTCCGCGGAAACGGCCCTCACCACCAGACCGCCCTTGATCGGCGCCGATACTACGGCTTCGAGGGTGGCTGTCTCCTGAGGTCCTCGCCTGCCCTCTTGAAGCAGCCGACCTCGTCCGCAACTTAGCCGACCCCTTCTTGGACTCCTCCTCATGAATCTTCTTCACCTTGACCCTAAAAGCCTCCTCTCTCGCCTGCCTTTGCATCATCTCCACCTTTCCAGCCCGATAAATCACCCCAAGCTTCCACTCAAACGCCCCATCCTCCAGCTCAAACAGTAGCGTCTTCGTCCTGAGCGAAACCTTGGGCACATGCCTCGGCCCCTCCGGCCCCTTGTCCAGAATATACTCATTCGTCCCCGTCTTAAACCGGTGATGGAGCTGCTGCACCGACTTGAACGAGTTGACAAAATTATCCGTAATCTTGTACACCACAAGATCATGCGGAACAGCCACCCGGATAGTCTCCGAGACGACATCAAACATCCTCTCATCTTGCACACCACCACCCGTAATCTTCCTCCGTGACTCACGGTAGTCTAGCCGCACATTCTTGACACTGATAATCCGCGCCCACACCCTCCGCATCCTCGGTGCTTCCGCATACAACCTGATCAACCTCGCGTGCAGGAAAGGCGGAGACCACCGATGTCTTCCCGCTTCCAAGTTGCAAATCTGCAGCATCACTTGCGGATCAGAAGGCAGGTCCGCCTTGATCTGAATAAGCGTCGCCTTGAAATCAACAGCCACAAGCTCCTGAACAGACCGGAAGGACTCGCTATCCAACGAAAACTCGGGAACATTGCTGCCAGACGGCGGGGAAAGATGCCCAACAACCAGCCTCCTCGCGCTCATCTTTGGGGTGCTAGGAACGGCAGCAGGTGTAGCCAGCCCCGTGCTCGTCCTCATAAACGCCTTCCGCAATACCGAAACCGCAACGGCAATGGCATAATGCCGATAAAGCGAGTACTGCAGCAGAATCGTCCGAATCTGCGAATGAATATGAAACACCGGCCCTTGATTGTCGCTCAGGGTCGAGAACGCCACCTCCAGCTTGGGAATGTTCAGGAAAGGCTCAACCTCCCACTTGTCCTCTGCCTCTATCATGTAAGCCTCGAATCCACGCATATGCAGTGATATCCTGCGGCCATCACCGTCATGATGATATTTTTTCCTTGGAGACATCGGAATGGTCTTGAGGAGATCTGTCTCTGGCGACATCATCCCCCGACTGCTAGCCCTCCTCCTGGATGGCCGCCTTTGAAGATTGTCCAGCCTTTGGGCACGGTACTCGGCAGTCCAAGTATCCAGCTGAATCGCCAGGCCTCTTGAATCGTCCGAAATATCCTTGTCGACACCCGCTACTTCGACGCTGAAGTCTGAGCACGACAGCTGAAAGTGCAACAGCCATGCTGGCATGGCTCGCAGGAAATTCGAGTGTGTTGCCGTCTTTGATGATGCCCGCTTGTCTGGTTCGACGTCCAGTCGTAGTTGTCGTACAATTTGACGCAAGCCGTCGCCAATCTCGTCTCTGACCATCTTCAAAGAGAAGGTCTGGAGGTTGCCAGTCGCCACCACTTGTACGTTAGGGGATGCGCTGAGCTGTATCTTCAGATCGAAGGAGTCTGTTTCGAGAAGATCAATCTTTTCGTTTCCGGCTGAAGTCTGATAGTAGAGGTGGTGAGTTTGGAGCCGCATGGTGGCTGCAAGGCTGTAGTGTAGCTGGTCCACGGTAGAGTGGAAAGACTCCATATCCAGTGAGATGGACGAGATGGACGATATGATCAGATCAAAGTCATCAGGATCAGCGCCTTTGTGCACTGGCGGAAGTGCTATTCTCACAACTGGCTCGTGCATGGAGAATTTGATGTTGGCCTTGGGAAGCAGGCGAGAAATCAGCATATGCCGTGTCTGTGGCTGGGACTTTGGAGCCTTGGGCTTTCGCCGCATCATGGCTATGAGGAGTGGGAGATGTCGTGGGTCAAGATCGACAGATGGTGAGGTTACAACTGAGTTGGCAAACAAAATGTTGGCATTGCGCTGTTCAGCGGTGCCCTCGTGGGCAAGCTCGACTGTTTTGGAGGGGAGGGTCGTCCGGACGGTGGTGGTGGCCATCGGGATGTACATGATTCGTTCGGGTTTGCCATGCCCGTCGTCGAGGCCAATGGAGACAGACAGGGCGGCGGCGAGGGCTTCGTGGGCTGTATCTTTCGAAGGGAAATACATCCTATGTGCCGAGGACTTGGGGTCAAGCCGGTGGAGATCGATGCCCACCTCCTTCATCGAGGCATTCAGGAGTATGGGATTACCTCCAGGCCGGACGTGCTCGATCCTTTTGGTCAGACCAACATAACTGACAGCAAACTGAACCTCCTTGATACCCCTGAGGATTGAGCTGACAAGCTCCTTCGAGTCGGACACGGTCTGCATGAGCTCGTGGTTCGTCGTACTTCCTGGCACATCGATCTCCTGTATTACCTGGTCGACAATGACGCCCATTGGATCAGATTTGGCGAATTCCTGGCTGCACTGACTTTTAATTTGCTTGTACAGTTTGGCGCTGTGACTCACATCGTCGTATGGGACATGGAGCCGGCCGAGTTTCAGCGAAATGGCGGCATCGCGGAGGCCGTCGAGGGCTTCGTATAGGTAGCCGTGGATATTCAGGGTGGCGCTGTCCAGCACCTCCAATGATTCTCCCCCGTTTGTCGTAAAAAGAACACTCCTCAGCGTCACGATCCACTCTGCTTGCTGTTTCTGACGGCTCCTCTCTGCCTTTCCTTGCAGGAAGAAGCGTGCCCGGTCGACCATTTTCCGCCTCGTATCGACCGCCACGGTAAAACTGCCCACTTGCACATTGCCTACATTGACAATGTTGACCGACGAGTTGGTCGCTACCACATCCACCATGCGAAGCCAGTTAACCTTGCGGTGCAACAGCTTCAGCTTCTCTTTCAACTTGGTCAGGCGCTTCCAGGTCTTGCTCCGCCCAGCTGACATGGTTTCGCGCCTTGTGATTTTCGGTACCTTCAACGATTCAGCGGCCGGAGGTGTGGAAGCAGCTCCATTGGGCTTCGCCTTCTCGTTATCGCCATCATTCTCTGAATCTGAATCCTCACTGCCTGTTGTCACCCCTGCAGCCTTGTTCCCTTCCAATTCCCTGATATCAACGGTAACAGCGAACTCGCTGACCACTATGCTGAGCCAGGTGGGCTGGGAGAAGGTCGGTCGGTGGACATTGAGACCGAGGCCTCGAATATCGATTCGGATGCCATCGCGCGGGGTGTAGGATAGTCGGCGGAAAGAGAAGTAGCCTATGCGCTGGATCGAGAGGCCGGTAATGATTCGTATTACGGCAAAGAGAACAAAGGTCGAGATATAAAGAAGGACTAGAATTCCAAACACAAATGTTGGGTTAAGGAGGGCCATCTTGAGATGTAATGTACAGGGATTGGTGGCAGGTGGTGACGTCCATCAGTCGCAAACGGTCTCGTGGTATCTTGGACGTGTAAGTTTCCAAATCCAAGGTTTCCCCGTTAAAGTGGAGGGGACAGCCTATCTACATTCACTCGCGCGGCCTGGAGAGCAATGCCATGGTGGGATGCGACGTCTGGGAATTCTGATGGGTCGTTTCGTCGAGGTCGGGATCGGAGAACAGCTTGCACTGGCAGATACCGAGCGGTGGGCTATCAAGAGGTACAGGAGATAATACCGATGCTACGCCGTGTGGTTAGGTACTTGTCATGAGCGTCCCAGGCCAGGCTATTTACCAACAGTGGCGCAATTAGGGGCGCGCAAGGAGGGCGAAGAATTAAAAAAAAATATGTATAAAAAAAAGGCAGCTAGTACTGGTATCAGAGGATCCCAACGGCGTGGAAGTATGGAATGGAAGTACTCCGTGTGGAAAAGGGAGGAAAAGTATTAGGGAAATTGATAAAGAGTGAGCTCCCAATTCCCCAAATTCCACAGGCTCCAGAAGTGGGATGGAGTCGCTGGCCGGGGCGAAATGAATGATCGCTTTGATAACCAATGCCACCCTGGTCGCTCCCCCTGGGCAGGTCACAACCCGCCAGCTTGGCAGGGAGCTTCTGGATGCTTTTCTGCCGGGCACCACCGCCCATCGCGCTGACTAGCAAAGTAAGCAGTGACCAGATCTCCAGGCCAAGCTCATTCTGGGCAAGGATCAAGGTATGAGTGAGTGTGAGAGACAAACGTGGGGTTGAATATTTTGGAGAAGACCAGAAGACACACATCGACAGCTCTTAAACTCACTCTCATCAATCAAGCTTTTGTGTACCGAGGAGCCAATTGAATCTAGCCATGATAGAGGGTCCCTGCAGCTTCCAGGAGCCTTACCAGCAAAGCCGTTCCTGCAGTGAAGCAAACCATTTGTAGCTGCAGATGGCCCGTTCGGCGTTGGTTGATGAAGCTGCAACAAACGTTGCTTCAAAACATTCAGATAATTTGAGTCGTGAAGTCACAGTTGGCCGTCTTTATCCGAACATTTATTATTCACATAGCCATCTGGTGACAGTTGCCTGGATTTTGACGAGGCGCCGTATATATAAGTATTACACAACATGTTTTACATCTACACTCTTGCACGGCCTCTCCTTAAATCTATGACGACGCATTGGTTCGGTTCATCCAAGCGTCGGCGGTTCAATTGCTCGGATATCATTGCAAGCTTTCCAGATGGTCTGGGTGTCGTGCCTCGGAGGTTTCGCGCTTTTGGCCAGCTTTTGCAGCAAAAAGAAACGGGGATGGGGTTTATCAACCGTTTAAGATTACCATCTCCACCAAGCCTGACTCTGACCCTTTTTATCAGCCTGGACTGGCGCATCAGCCGTGGCCTTCTTAACCTCCTTTACCAATGGTGGTGGTGGATTCTCCTTCTTCTGATTGTCAGATTCCCGAAGTTGTTTGATGCGGTCGTCAATGAGAGCAATGTCAGCTTCCACTCGGAGCAGTTTTTCCTCCAGTAGATTCACATAGTCTTGATCTGAAAGTGCAGTGATTGGGCTCCAGCTCGAGTGCCAGAACCCCTTGTTCTTTGACGGATCCTTCTCAGCTTCTTTTTGCTTAGCTTCCCTTCTATTGGCAAAAGCCTGCCCTCCAGCTCCGAGTAGCGAGCATACAATGGCGCCAGGAATAATGTTTCGTGGTCCTCCTGTTCAGGCGGTCAGGATAGAACTTGCGACTGTAGCGGCTGGAACTTACTTAAAGATCCACCGACAACACCAGAGACAGCGCCGGCAAAAGTACTTCCTTTGAGCTTGTCTCCAGAGGTCATCATCTCCTCCCCTCCTAGAGCGTTGAAAGCTATCAACCGAGCAGCCCAGTAGCTGGAGCCCAGGGCGAACCACTGCCCGCCAGCAACAAGTGAGAAAAATACGGGCGGTGCCCCTCGAATAATACCAGCTGCTCCTCCCATGAACAAACCACAGGCGCCTGATTACACACGTTAGCAATTGCTCAGCTTGACACATGTACAAGGGTCTCAAAGAGAAAGGCTCATACCAGCCGAGCCGCCCACTTTGAGAGAGGGGACTACAATATCCATCACTTCAGACGGGAGGAATTGTCTTTGCTCTTTTCGTGTGCCTAAGCTACTCGGGGCTGCTGGGCCGTTTGTGGTGGACGGCATTTGGTCCTTCGATGGTCTTTGTTCTGGTGAAGATGGACTGGGGGCTGTTGTCGAGTCGTCGACATTTGAAAGATTGATGCGCTTCATCTTTGACTCCAATTCAAGATACCAGACTAATGAAATAACTTTTCTTTAGTGATGTATACTTATATTCATGCAGTAGTGAAGTCAATCATCAGCACAAGTTTATGTAAGATAGCTTATATGAGAGGTGTAAAAGCTCCCCCGCTGCAGATGCATCAAAGCTTCCCCTGGGTGGGTCTAAACCTATTGTGGGCTAGCCTATTATAAAGCGCCCTGCCTTCACTTGGCCCTCTCTAGTGGGAGGGAAAAAAAAAGGCCCACCAACCCTGTCGCTGCAATTTTTCGCTTCCCGCCGCCCGCAACAACCACGCACCGAGTTGACCCAAGGTTGCGAAACTTCCACTCCGCAGTCTCCTCCAACCCGCCTGCTCAGCTTTCGGGTCCGGATTCATCCATCACTCGAGCCTTTCGACACCAAGAACTTGACGGATCCCTTCACGGTTACCGTCATCAACCTCCATCCTACGCGCTTCGTCTCGCAAGCGCGTGGCCAAAAAATCCGCAATCATGGGTAAGCAACTGCCGCCTCGATTCCGCTGCCGCACCAGACCACACCACACCCCTCGTCCTCGACTGCCCCGCTCTCTCTCTCTCTCCCTCTCTCTTCATTGATACCCTGCGCGACAGCACTGCTCATGGCCTCGCTTGCTAACATGTCTTCTCTCTCTAGCTCCCAAGAAAGAGAAAGCCCAGAAGTTGTCTCTGGGCGAGTTCCTTGGCGAAAGTACGACCTCCCTCCCCTCCCCCTCCATGCCAAGACCCCACCCATTAAATTATCTTTGAGATGATGGTGGTGGCAGTCTGCTTTACACGACTGCGTTCTAACTGAGCAATGCAGCTGGTGGTGTTTCCTCATGGGCTGATGAAGTCGAGGACTCGTACGGTGAGTTGTCCTGTCCCTAATTAAATTTCCTGTGGATTCTTTGACTGACGGTCTCCTAGCTTCTGGTATGCACCACACCATCCCTATCCGAAGGTCTTCGAGACAATGAAATACTGACCAAATCTAGGCACCCAGTCCTTTCCCTCGACCGATCGTCGCACTGGCCCCAGCTCGTATGGCAATACCAGCTACGGCAATGACCGGGGTATGTTGCACCTGTTGTAGTATCTACGGCCACAATGGGCAATCGTTAATATTGTTCATAATAAAGGTTACCACTCCCTTCGCGACAATCTCCCACAGGAGCTTCCCACCAAGCCTCCCTATACAGCCCATCTCGGCAACTTGTCCTACGATGCCACTGTCGAGAGTGTGACCGACTTTTTCCACGACTGCAACGTTGTTAACGTCCGCATTATTGAGGATCGCGAGCAGAATCGCCCCAAGGGCTTTGCTTATGCCGAGTTTGCTGACCTTGAGGGTCTCAAGACTGCCTTGACCCGCGACGGACAATCCTTTGAGGGCCGCAACATCCGCATCAAGGTTGCCGATCCTCGTAAGTTTATATCAGATATACCTGCGGGGTCCAAGCCAGCAAAACTAACAGCCTTCTAGCCCGTGGTGGATTTGGCGATCGCGCCGGAGGAGAGAGCTTCCGCGAGCTCGACTGGGGTGCCAAGAGAGGCCCTCTTGCTGACGTTCCCGGCCGTAGCAACAACCGCGATTTCGGCGAACGCAGGCCTCCTCGTGAGTTCAACGATGAGAGACCGGTCAGAGAGGCCAGAGAGATGACCTGGGAGAGACGCGGACCCCTTCCTCCAGCTGAACGCCCAGAGTCCCGCGAGGGTGCTCGTGCCCGCACCACTACCGACTTCGGCACCGCCAGAAAAGCTTCCCCCGCCGCCTGGGGTCCCGGAGAAGGACGTCAGGGTGGAGATGGCTCGCGTCCCCCTCGTCGCGAGTTTGCTGAGCGCCCTGAGCGCCCCGAGCGCCCCGAGCGTGCTCCTACCGCTGCTGAGAAGGAGATCAACTGGCGCAACAACATGCGTCCCGTCGAGCCAAAGTCTCGCGAGGGTAGTGAGGCTCCGGGTTCCCCAGCTGGCGCCCCCGCTGCTTTGCCATCTGGCAGACCCAAGTTAAACCTCACCAAGCGCACCGTTTCCGAGGCCCCGGATGTGCTCTCACCGGCCCCTACTTCCAAGTCGAACCCATTCGGCGCTGCCCGCCCCATCGACACCGCTGCCCGCGAGCGCGAGGTGGAGGAGAAGCGTATCAAGGACAAGTTGGAGGCTGAAGAGAAGGCCAAGGCGGAGAAGGAAGCCAAGGAAGCCGCCGCCGCCGAGGCTGCTGAGAAGGCCAAGGCTGAAGAGGCTGCTGCGGTGGAAGCTGCCGCTAAAGCCAAGGCTGAAGCGGAGGCCGCTGCCGCTGCTGGAGCCAAGCCAGAAGCCCAGGAAGATGAGGGGGAGCAGAAGCTCCCTGTCAAAACTCGTGAGCCTGCTCCCAAGTCCCGCGCCGCTGAGAGTGGCAGCTGGAGAAGAGCGACCGGTGACGCCCCATCGCGTGGTGCCCCCAGCGGTCCCCGTCGTGGTGGCGGCGCCCCCCGTGGACCCCGCCAAGATGGTGGACGCCCTCCTCGTTCCAACGGAACCGATGTCCGTGGCCCATTGTCTCCCACGACCGAAAAGGCTCCCGCCAGCCCCGCCGTTGATGATGATGGCTGGACCACTGTTACCCAGCCGGTCAAGGGTCGCCGTGGTGGCAACCGACCCCTTGCTTGATTGTATTATACCAACAAACCACGCCCCCTCTCTTCTTTTCGATTCCCAGCACTGGCGCTCGCCCGTTTCCAACTGCATGTCTCTCCATTGCTTTGGATAGACGGGCCTGGCGCTACCACATCACACCCGCCATCAGACCTCGTTCTTTCTTCAAGATGAGTTTCAGCCCTTCAAGCTTATTTTCGCCAACCATGCCGCCTGTTTTTGGGGATGACGGATAAACCGCTCACTCCCTGTCTGCCGTTCCGTGGACGGACCGGCGCACCTGGGCGATCCTGACCGCGATTTGCCAAAAGTTAATGGGTTCCTGCGTTTTATTTCGAATTTTAACCACGACGTCTTATGCATGGGAATGACACGCAGCTTCTCGATTCTAGATTCGAGGCCCTCGCCTACTTGGGTGATGGCTTTCCATGAAGGGTGTGGGGTTCCTACTCGGTCGCTACAGCAGATGATTTTCTCTGCTTTTTCAATCGAGGAGCACAAAAACGGCGTCTTGACTTTGGGAAGGAAACGGGATCCTTTTCTATTAGATATGGGTGGGAGGGAACCACTTAGGGGAGGGGTCTACCGGATTTTCTACCTGTTATTTATGAAGAGAGCTTTCAGTTGTCCATCTCTTTTGTTACGTTTTGGTCTTTTGGGGAAATAACACGTTTCGCTGTTTCATGTCATGTCTGCCTGCATTTTACCCGAAGCTTTTGTTGTTCTCTTTCTCGTCACGTCGTACCTGTTTTCCGTGTCTGGGGGGTTGGGGCGTCCGTTATTTTTCGTACGTGACGGCATTCTAGAGATGGATGGGTGTAATCTGTGAAGTGTGGGAAGATGTTGAGCGGATGGGTTTCAGGCCGGAATGATGGAATGGGGGTGTGCTCTTTCCCCGTATTACGCTCCAGCTTAGACGTGTGTGAGAGAGAGTGAAGATAAAAAAGCTCAGTTATCTGCTTTCCGCTCTGGGCCGGGTGAATGGTGTTTTATTCTCGTTCAATGTAGGTGTGTGGTCTTTCGGTGTAGGGAAGCGCCTATACTGCCTAGTATAATTGTTTGAAAGCGACGAGGAGGGTATGTAACGTTTATTGGCAGTATTCCTGCAGTTGTGGTGCTCGTCCTTCCTACATGAACTGCAATCATCCAAGAATCCAACCCACAAACTTTTCCCTTTGACCACCATCCTGTTCGTTTCATTAGAGCATCAAAAAAACCTCCTCCACAGCCCCCGCTATCCTCCTCGCCATCTCTTTGATTTCTTTGGCGGTAACATCATACGCAGGCATCACCATGATCGCATCCCCCCTCCCTTTTTCGTCTGCGCACCCCTGCGAGGCGTACACCAGAACCCGCCAGTTGGTTACCGCGCACCTGTGCACCCGACCGGCAATATCCATCTCCCTTTCAAACGGGGTTTTCGTTTCTTTATCCCGAACAAACTCGATCCCGATGAAGAGGCCTCTGCCCCTGATGTCCCCCACATGTCTATGACCGCCTAGCTTTGCCTTTAATTCCGCCATCAATAGCTCCCCTTGTCTGCGTACGTTACCCAGTAGGTGCCTTTTCTGGATCATCCTTTGGACGGCCAAAGCGCCGGCGGCGACGACGGGGTGGGATTGGTAGGTGTGGCCGTGGGTAAAGGTCTTGTTTCGTCTCGTCATGAACTCCGCCATGGGGGATGATATGAGTAGGGCAGCGGCGGGGAGGTAGCCGGCGCCGAACCCCTTGGCGATGGTCTGGAGGTCGGGGGAGATGTCGCTTTCGGGGAAGGACTGCCAGGCGTGGAGGTGATGGGAGGAAGAGGCGGAAGAGCGGCCCATGCCGCACATTACTTCGTCGTAGATTAGCAGGGCGCCGTGTTTACGGCAGAGGCGTTTGACGGAGGATAAGTAGCCTGGGATGGCTGGGGCGCACCCCAAAGCGGCGCCGACGATGGGTTCCAAAACCACGGCTGCGACTGTTTCTGGGCCGAGGGAGCGGAAGAGGGAATCGAGGTGGGTGATTTGTTCGGCGAGGTACCCATCGGGGGAAAGGGAGGAGGAGGACCGGTAGATGTTGCAGGGGGGTAAGTGGTGGAAGTGGGTGGTGTTGAGGATGGAGGTGAAGGGTTGGCGGCGGGCGGTGTGGCCGGACGCGGAAAGGGAGCCGAGGGTGGTGCCGTGGTAGGAGTGGGAGCGGGTGATGATGTTTGTGCGCTGAGGCTGTGAGTTCCAAGAGTGAAACTCGAGGGAGAATTTGAGGGCGGCTTCGACGGCTTCTGAGCCTGGGATTTTACCAACAACATGTTGGTTAGTAGGGGCAGCAGGTTAAAAGGTGGGCAAAAGGGGCTGGGGGAAAACAAACCGGAGCACATGAGGTACATTTTCCCCATTTTCCCTTCAGTGCTCTCACACAAAAACTTTTCAAGCTCCAGCACGGGGTCGACGCGGAAGTGGGCGTACGAGGCGTATTGAAACGTCTTTAGCTGCTTGTTGATGGCCTTGATGATTGATTTGTTGGATTTGCCGTGGCCTAGACACGCAACGCCGGCACCTCCGCAGGCGTCGAGGATTTTGGGGCCCGAGACAGGGTGGTAGTAATGCCCTTTTGCGTGTTTCAGCAGAGGAAGGCCGATGGTATCTTTACTGTTCTCGTTGTCATTGTCATTGTCATTGTTCTTCCTTTCCCTAGAAAATGGACACTCAAGTTCAGACGACGAGTCCGAGAGGAGAATGTCGGCTTCGGTTTTGCCCTGGGGATGAGAGGTGGAGTTGCTAGTTGGAGAGGGGAGGAGGTGGGAGGAATGCCTAGAGGACGAAGTAGAGATGAATTGGCCCATTTTGTTTGTATTCTTTTCAGTGGCCTTGTGACCATGTCAGAAGTGATGCCTGAGTTGTGGGATCTCGAGTAGCTCAGAGATAGGTGGTCTTATATGTTGTCGTCTTCTTGTCTGCATATGTCACACTACCACATTTCATAACGTCTTCAACCTGACTCCCGTTGCAGTATAAGAGATCATCAAATCCCTCTTCCGACCAACAAGACCTCCATCAGCGGGTATCACCCACCACTATTGCCCCCCCGCCCCCCTCCAGTCCAATCGTCCGCTTGTTGACGCCCGGGTCCCTCTTCCCGTTGCCCCCTCTGCAGCTTTCCATCTCTTTTTCCTCCTCGTCAACCCAGCCGTGAAAAGTGTCAAAGGACTCGGGTTGCGCTCACCAATTATTCCCAACCTTTATGGCAGCAAACCGGAAACGAGCTCCCTGCATATGTCACATGCCCCCAGGAGGCGGGAAAGCCCTCCGATGCAGGTCACATATGTCAATGTCATGCTTTTTGTAGCTGCCGAGAAGGGCTGTCCATGCATGTGTAACATATATCCTGTAGCCCCTGGCTATCGCTGCCCGACCTCGGTAGGAGCGTTGAATAGGGTCGTGCGAGAAAAGGACACGAGAGCCGGCTAGGTGATTGGTTTCGGTAAGTAACCGGCTGGCAGTGTGTGGCGATGATGTGAGCCCTGTGCAGCCGGTGAAGTCGTGCAGCAGGAGAACCAGCCTGCGTGGACCAGCGTGATCTCAGTTTTTACCAACCAAGTAGAATCCTGGCCTGTGTTAGCACAGCATATCGGCAAGTTTCATGGACTAGACAAGGCCGCCATGCCGAAAACCGAGCATTCTATTCCCTCTTGGTTTACCGAAGCGAATACTCAAGCGTTGTCGTCTTGCCGAGCATGGGTTGAAGTGTCTCTCCCTGTGCCATCAGACCGGGATGCTCATAGACAGACGGGCAAGACGGGCGGCGCCGGGTGACAGCATAGCCGGCCTGGCCCTTGTAAGCAGCAGCTGCTTGGCTATGTGGCCAGCTATGACGGGTTCTTTTGATATGGTGTGTCGACAAAGTTGGACCCTTGGCGACCGGGAAGGTGCGCCCTGTTCGGAACGAAAAAGGTGCCATACTGTCGGGTCGCCTGTGCAGGAGGTTCTCATGCCGGATCGAAATGCGGAGGGTATAAGAAAAATGTGAGAAGTGACGGAAGCAAGGCACAGCGTTTTGCCGTTTGTCGGATGAAAGTGTGTTGTGCATCAAAAGGGGGCATCTAGATGTATGGGAGCCCTTCCTGCTTGGACATCGCCGCAGCCTGAGAGTACCATGCACCGGGATGGCTGTGGGCTTTGTCGGATGGGAGATGAACAGAAATTCGCCTAGACAGAGAGCGTAGAAGGAGGGCAAGGCGGCTTCGTGCCTAGCTACGCGGCACTGAGGCGGGACTGACGGGAAGGCATGTAGCCGGGCCGCTCAAATGTTTTCTTTTCCTCAACTCGACTCGGCTCAATGATCAGTTTTCAACAAGCCAAATAGCTCTCACAACGACATCACCTCTCTTCTTCTGCCCACCACCCAAATGACACACATCCCAACAAACCTCCTCTCTTACCTGCCCTAACCGTCGTGTAATGTCCCCAACGCCCAATAATACCCACCTCTACTTAATATAATCCGTATGTATGTATGTCTGCAACATGTCAAAGTCATGTCACATCCTGCCTCTACCCGTCTTCTTCACAACCCACGTTCCAGACCCCTGAGCCCACCCCCAAGTTGGGACTCGGTCAAGCGAGCAAGGCGAGCAAGCGAGCATTGAAAAACCTCTAATTTCCAACCCCCCCCCCCCCCGGGGGCCGCGACGGCGGGCAGCATCCGTTCGCTTAGTAGAATTCCCACGAGAGGAAAGCAAAAGAGACAGGTAGAATGATACTCCAAGGATGGGGGCTTACATCCGCCATTATCCTTCCATCCCACGGGAGTCGTGTGCTACACTACGCTTTAGTTGACTCGGCCCGCATAACCCAACCCAAGCTCCCGGCCCGAGCAACCCATCCAACCCAACCCATCTTTATCCGAGACATTCAACCGGACATTCCAGAAGCCCGAACCTTCTACCCCCCACCCTTGCTGCTCACTCCCCTTTATTGCCCATCCCTTTATCGCGACTACAGCTCCGTAAGGAATCCAGGGTCGTAAACCCCTCTTTTTCCATCCTTTCTCTCGCCCACACAGGGCCTTCTTTTTTCTTATAATTTCTTTTATCTCTTGAGAAACCGTCATATGTAGATACTTGACCCACTTACCACATCAGAAATGAAACTCGGAATATTCAGCAAAATCGCGTTCCATTCCGCTAGCTTGTCCCCGACCCCGACCCCCAACCTATAACCTATAGCTGTTGAACGCTTTACAACTGCTACCCCCACAAGTGATTAACCCCATCATCACCCATCACCTGCTTAACGCTAAACCACACCTCCTTCCTCCCCACTTAGAAAGCAAAGGGATAACAATACCATTTCACACAAGACCCCCCCAAGAGCTAATTAAGGATAACATTAATCCTCCGCTCTCGTCCCCCTTTCATCCCCATAATATCCCTTCACCCTATTCTTCCCCGGCCCCCTCTCGCCTGCGTCCACATCTTGCCCAGCTAAGGCAAGTACACACTCTCAAGCCGCACAATGTGTTTGCCTTCCTGCCTCGAATCCGAGGTCTCTCAACTCCGGATACCTAACTGTAATAACTTTACAGCAAAGAAAAAGAAAAGCAAAATACAAAATAAAAAAAAACCGACAACGACCCTCCGCAACCAAATCCCAATTTCCCATAGGAGTAAATTATACTCAGTGACAAAGCCAACACCTATCAATGCAGCCCTCCACACCCCCTAACCATAGTAGTAGTAGCCCTTTAGCAAAACAAAACAACACAACAAAACAAAGACAATGATAAAACAGCAATGTAAAAAAAAGAAAATTTAACAAAATTGTAAACTTGATATCTCTGAGAATGATGCTCTTGAATTTCGAGAGGATTGAGAGTGGTGATTTGTCTTCCTTTAGTCCCTCGTCCAAAAGACAAACCGTTCGTCGTGTGGTCGTATCTACACTAACCAGGCAGATAAACAGGCAGAAACAAGAGGGCAACATTAAAACTGCGTTAAGCACTCTCCTGTGTCTCGGGATCACCATTCACATTCGTACCCTGAGACTGCGACTCCCCGTTTGAACCAGGCTTGACGACCGTAGCGTGGAAACTGCTGATGCTTTGGAACCCCCTATTTTCATGTCAGCCTCTTGTCACCAACATTGAGCTTGGGAATACTCACTTGGTCAAATCGAACCCCTCCTCCTCCGGCATCTCTGGCCCCTCCTCGTCCTCTCCCCCATCAACAGCCCCAACACTCCCTCCTCGTCTCGTCGGACTCTGCGGCACGCCAACAGGGCTCTTGCTCCTCTCCCCTCTCGGCACAGGCGGAGGACTACTCGCCACCTGCGGCCCCAACTCCCCCCTGTCATCGCCCACAATCCCCCCCACCGCAGCCCCCTTGGTCGGACTCCCAACCTCGAACCCACCAACTGCTTTCAGCGGGGTGCTCCCAAAATCAGCATACCTCCAGAACGGCGCCGGCGAGCTAGTAGGCATGTGCTGACTCGGCCTCTGCGCCGTACTAGGCGGCGCCAGTCTCGGGTGAACCCTCGGCGGAGCAGGCGTCACAAATTGAGACAGGTGATCCTCGTGGGGATTGTAGCTCGACGTCAGTGTCGGGGACCTGGGAGCGTTCTCCACCATTCCCAAAGTGCTGGAAGCCACTGGCTTTCTCGCCGCCCGGGGCAAAGGGCTGCCGTCAAGATCTTTTCCCGGTTCGTCGGGGAGGGGCTTCCGGGTTGCTCGCACCGGTGTTGAATGCGCAGCTTGTTCGGTTCGCTGGAGCACAGACCTAGGCTGCGGAGATCCAGAAGGAGAGACCTTTCTCTTCCTGGCAGAAGAGACGGGGTCCCGAGCAGCGGCCATGTCGCGGGGTCCCGAGGTGATGTAATTTAATTGGGCAGAGGATGGCGAGGACGGGTTACTAGACGTCCCTCGATGACCGCCCCGACCGACACGCCATGTCTGCTTGATCATTTCCTCGCGGTTTTCAGCTACCAGCTGCCACTTCATACCTTTGCCAGGTTCATCAGAGTGTCTTGCCACCTTTTCAAAGGCTTTGTGTAGGGAAAGATTGTGGCGGATCGAGTTCTGCCAGCCGCCAGCCGGTTGGTGGCGGTAGTAGGCATACTTGGTGGTGATAAAGTTGTAAATTCCAGCCAATGTGCATTTGTGATCTGGCGTGGAGATGATGGCCTGCGTGATCAGCTGGGCGTAGCTGTACTGAGGTTTGATGTGCGCATTCTCATCCAGGCTGAGATCGACATCTGAGTTGGTCATCAAGATCGGTCCGGGCGTTGACTCAATATGCGGCTTGGACATCAGACCTGCGCGCCGAATGGAGGGGGGTGTTCCCGGTCGCTTGTAGTCAGGAGGCGCAGGCGCCAGCGTCTTTTGCGCCCCGTGGGCTCGAGATGACTTGTTAGGTGAACTCGGGTGTAGGCCGTCGCCCGAGGGAAGCGGATGCCGCACCGGTCGGGCGGGAGCGGCAGGTGGTTCTGGTCTCACGACTCCCGCGCGCTCAAGGTACTGCTTGTGTATGGCGAGCGGGCTAAGCTCAACAGGGAGGACAAACATCATCTCGACTCCGCCAATTTCGATAACCTCACCACTCTTCAAGACGCCAGACTGCCCATTCCTCCAAGGGATGCCGTCCACCTTGAGCGCATTGCGACCCTTGACCGTCAGCCGCCAAGCTTCCTCGTCGCCATCAAAGTAGATAACAGCATGCAGCCGCGAAATCATCTTGCTAGGACCCAAATCGACGTGAACCGCATTGTCGTCGGCGACGGGCTGGTCCGAGCTCCCTTGGGACTCGGCTGGCGCAGGCGCAGGTGCAGCCGGAGCGTCGGGACAGCGCCCAATGTTGACCTTGAGCTGCCTGATAAAGTAAGTCCAATCCGAGGCGGCAAGCTTTGCATAGGCCTGGACTCCATCCTTGTTGTCCTCGTGAAGCAGGTTGGAATGATCCCTACTCGCCTGAACATGCTGGTTCGGCTGTGTGGAAGATTGCAAACTACGGGCAACCTTCGAAATGAGTTCCTCGTCAGTCAAAGGCCCGGTCGATTGGTCGGCGACGTGCGAGGAATCACCCTCGTCGGCAGGCTCAAGAGCTGCATCGGGAGCTTCGGCGACGTCTTCATTCTATTGTTCGACGCAATCACTTGTCAGCGGCCCATACATATTCAGGCTAGTGGGATGCAGGTTGAAACGATGCACCCAGGGCCAAAAAAAGGAGGGGAGGGGAGGGGGAGGGGTTAAAAGAAAACATTGACGATCCGCCTCAATTGCAATGCGCCAGCGCAGCGCGGGGTTGGAGATGGCTACCTTTTTGCGACGCTTGGAGGGACGCGACGGGGAAGAATGCTCGACGACAGCTTCGTTGCGAGGCTCTCTGCGGGCGCGTTGTGCGCGCTTGGGGGAGGGCATGTTGGATATTTTTGGGCTTTTTTATTTGTATTGTCGCAAACAAGATGCGCCGGCTGTGACCATGGGAGTCGACGGCGTTCCGAGTGAGGGGTTGTTGTCGGAAGTGGGCGAATGGACAGAGGTTGAGCCGCAGCTGAGGAGAGCTCAAGGGGAGAGCTTTTGCGTAGGGAGTGGGAGAGGCGGTGCTTGCTTCCTGTGTTCTTGTCGCTCGGAGCTGCTGCTGCTGTTGCTTGAAATGCGACACGGTCCTTTTGGCTGCTGCACGCGCACTGGGTTAGAAACGGAGGACAGATTTGATCGACAGTACTAGTAAGGAGCGTGTGGTGTGGTCGAAGGCGATTCCGCGATTGCTTCGTTGGAGACAATGACGAGGTGTCCTCGGACTGGTCGAGTCGGCGCACTTTTGCTTGTGTGGGTGAAGGTGGGTGATTGTTTAATTGACCACACGAACGCTGGTTTTTCGCGTCGGGCGATTCAAAGGCGCGCGACCCCTCTCTCTGTCCAATCACTGCTCTCCAACGAGGATACAGTGGAGAAAATAGTGGGAACGCACGTGCGATGCTCCTCGACTTTGTTCGTCATCAATAAAGGAGCCCTCACAAACCCGGAGATAAAAAACAGGTGGCAGGGAGGGGAGCTCTTATTTATTCACAGCCTGTTTGCTCTGTCGGAGCAGGATGTTGGTGGTTACTCTTCCCTGTTTTTATTCTCCCCAGCCCCTTCCCCAAAAATCTCAAGCCTTTTCTGTGTCTAGGTGTAGTCAGCAAAATACCCACTTGACACCTTATCTCTGTGAAGAAGCAGAGGGGGAATAAAAGGTCAACAAAGGAAAGGGGGTTGCAACCTTTCAAACTTAATTCACCGTCAGTCACACATATGGTTTGATGGTACTCGGCCAAAAGGTGAATTCTCACTCAGAGAGCAAAATAGCGCATGTGTCAGGCCAGGACACATTTCTCGGCAGGTGCTTGGGCCGAGTCTTCAGCCATCTCCCGTCAGTCAGCAACAGACTTCTGCACCTTGCCATCCTCTTCCTGCAGGTACTGGACTGAAATAAAGTCTGCACTAATAAACCGACGGCTAGATGCAAGATGTACCTCTAGAAAAATGCAAACAAAGACATGTTCAATTAAAGATATATATTGCCCAGCCAAACATATGAAAGCCACTCAAATAAACCTTCTCCAGGCTCAAGTCAGGAGCATCAAAAAAAGGGGCTGTCAACAAAACTTACCACTCTTCTCCCCAAGCCACCCAACCTCCATTCAAACTCGCCAAAAAGCCCTCAGTCTCACAACCACAAATTCAACACAAAAGGCCACATCATTGTACTGTTTCGATAGAGTGAAGATTTCTTTATTTTATTTTTTAATCTGCCCAACCAAAATAAACTCCCCCCCCCCCCCCATTTTCCATCGTGGATTGCCACCTTCCACCTTTGGCCTCGTGGTGTGTTGTCTCCCCTACCCAGACAAAACTCTGCAGCCAAACAAGTAAAATGATACCATCACCTCCTTCCCCCCAAACAGCCATTTATTTTATCAATAAAAAAAAAACACCCTTTTCCTTCCTTCCTTTTTGAGCCCTTTCAGCAATAAATATGTACAAGTGCCACGAGGAAAAGAATAAATACAGGTTTGTGCGCATAAGAGCCTGTTTATGTGTCTTCATCCAACGCCATGAGTCATGAAGAAAGAAGAGAGATGCCTATAAGTTTATACAATGACAGCAGACGACAGAGAAAACACTTTTGGTCTTAAGAAAGCTCCGCCTCCCCAAATTTGCTGGAAAATCTTGAGCCCAGAAAAAGGAAAAGAAAACGGCAGAGTCAACCAGTCGAAGCGAAAACTTTACTCAAGCAGTGCCGGCAGCACCGCCCCGTCTCTTGGGGTTAGCACGGCCGGGACGTTTCTTACCGCCACTGCCGCCCTTGCCCTTCTTGTCGCTGCCCTCAATGTACTTCATAAGCTCATCAATGTTGCGCGCGTCCTTGGAAGCGGGAGCGGCCGCCCTGTCAGGAAGCTGGGCACCAGCCCCGGTGACCGAGCCTACAGTAGCGCCGCTAGAGGCGAACTTATAGCCGGCGCGAGCTCTCTTGGCCGCAAGATCCTTGGCCTGTTTGGCAATCGACACGGCATTGTGTGTCAGTTGCTCCAGCCAGTGCTCGGCCTCCTTGGTATTCTTGTCCTCGGCGCCAAGGACGGCCTTGAAGATGTTGTAGCTTTCGCGCATGCGGTCGACAGCGGCCTTGGCATCCTGGTCGAGAGCAAGAGCCTGGGCAAGCTGGAAGAGGAGGGTGGCAGAGTTGATAGACTGTCTGCCAAAGACCTTCTCGCAGACGCGGAGGGACTCCTCAAACCACCGGCGGGACTCATGGTAGGCCCGGATGCTCTGGAGCATGACGGCGTAGTTGTTGATCGTGGTGATAGTATCAGGGTGGTCAGGGCCGTAGATCATCTTCCAGACGTCGAGCGCGTGCTGGGCGTACACGAGAGCAATCTTGCTGTCGCCACGCTGGTGAAGGAACAAACTCAAGTTGAGATAGTTCAACACAGTCTCGGCAGAGTCAAGACCAAGCGTCCGCTCGGAAACAATGACAGCCTTTCGCGCAAGCTCAACGGCCGCATCCTTCTGGTCCAGGTTAAAGTACATCTGGGAAAGCGTGTGGTACATCTGAGCAACCTCGGGATGGACTAGGCCATAGATTTGCTCGTGCAGAGAGAGGGACTCGAGGAGGAGGTCCTCGCCAATCTTCCTCTGGTTTTGGTAGATGGAGAGGCGACCAGCCTCGAGAGCCTCCTCGGCCAACGCGCTGCGCGGGCAAGAGTCCTTGATGATGGGCACCACGTTGACAAAGTCATCGGGGCTGAAGGTGTGGGGAACGGCGGTGGACACGATGCTGGATGGGGAGGCATCGCGAGCCTTCTTGCCCTTCTTCTTCTTGCTGCCGGTGGACTCTGCAGAAGCTTGACCGTTAATCTGAGCTAGCGCAGGGGCCGGCGCAGTGGCGGCGGCCGCGTCAGCCTCAGCTTGGGTAAAGTGGAACTTAGAGGCTTGGAGCTGGAGGCCGAGCTTCAGAGCAGTCTCACGGAGCAGCTGCAGGGGTCTGGTCTCGCTGTACCAGTCCTCCGCCAGGGTGTATCTGAAGCGGCGAGCAACCTCATGCTGAACCTCCTCCCTGAGGCTCTCGGGAGTAACCTTCTCAAAGGCAAGGTCGGCATCGCTGAAAAGAGCGCGGTAGGCCTCGTCAATCTCAGCCTGGGGCTTGGGGTTGAGACCAAAGCCGAGAAGGCAGTTGTAAAGGTGGGCAAGGCAGGCCGAAGTCAGGGACAAAGGCAGGCTCTTGAGGTACTTGGCAGCGATGTGCTTAAACGATCTGGAGATCATTTCGCGCACGCAGACCGCGCGGAAGCATTCAAGGCGCGTGCTGTCGCTCTCCTGAGCTAACTTGCCAAGGTAGCGCATGTTGATACCGCGGCGGTGGAGGAGAGCGCTCAAAGAGCGACCATCCATGGGGAAGCTGATATCCGACTCCTTGAGGTCGCGCAAAAGACCGGGGATGACAGTCTCGGTGAGGTATTTGCAAGCCTCACGGACGTCCTGCTCGTCCTTGGCCATCTCCTCCTTTTCCTCATCGGTCTGGGGAACCTGGCCGCTGAAGACGTCGGGGTTCAGGGCGAAGGTGAAGCCAGACATGTCGATCCTATCAGTCTTCTCCTCCTCCTCCTCCTCCTTCTTCTCCTCCTTGGTCTCCTCCTTGGATTCCTCCTTGGTCTCCTTGGATTCCTCCTTGGATTCCTCCTTGGTCTCCTCCTTGGTCTCCTCCTTGGTCTCCTCCTTGGTCTCCTCCTTGGTCTCCTCCTTGGTCTCCTCCTTGGTCTCCTCCTTGGTCTCCTCCTCCTTCAAGGCAGCACGCTTGCGGAGCTCAGCGTTAACGTACTCGCGAGCCTTCTGCTTGCCCAGAGATTCAACCAGCTCAGGGCGGAGGACAGTCATGCGGTGGGGGTACTCAGCGCCCTCGGGGCTAGCCTCCTCCATCCACTGGATATCCAAGGGGGTGATGCGGTACAAGTCAAGGACGTACTTGCGACCGTCAGTTCCGAGAAGGCCCTTCATCTCAACACTGGCCTCGAGATCGTGGCGCTTGTTCTCCTTGTCCCAGACGGCGTGCTTCTTGACCCGGAGGAAGCCAGCCAGCTTCTCAAAGCCAGGTGCAAAAGCCTGGTCGGCAGCAACAACGTCCTTGCCGTCAACAGCGCCGTAGTGAATCTGGTTCTCACCAGGCTCAGGCTGCTTGAAGATGCCAGGCACGATGCTCTGACCGACAATGCGCTTGCCGAGGTAGTCAACGACAACGGTGCCGGGGGTGTAGAGACCGTCGATGTCGAGCTGGTTCACAAGCTTCACACCGAAAACGTCCTTACCGGTGGCAACCTTGGCGGCCTCGTCGCCGCCCTCGCTGGTGAAGGTGCCGACACCGTCAGCGCCGAAAGAGAAGAACACGTTGTTGTAGACAAAGATCTGCGCATCCCTGCCCTCAGTAGGGTTGAGAGGAGCGACCTCGCCGCGAGCAACAAGGACAGCACCGCGAGCAGCAGCGTCGTTGTAGTCGGCGTGGAGCTTGGCAATAAGTCTCTCCCTGAAGACACGGTCCTGAATGGTGTCCTTGGGCAGTTCCCTGGCGGATTGGAACTCCTCGTTCCAGTCACGGAGCGAGTCGGTGTTCTCAGCACCACCAAGGAGGAAGGTCTCCTGTGACCTCGTAGGGTCGGCAATGTGGGCGACCAAAGGTGAGGAAGTGGAGGGCACGAGCCATGGCGCAGATGGAACAGTGTTGCCGATCTGGAACGTCGCGAGGGGGTCCCTTCGGTTAGCAAATTGCTGGAAGTCGACAAAGCTTTGGGCAAACGATGGCGAGAGCTTCTCGAGAAGAGTGTACAACGAGTGAGCCGAGATCACACCGGCCTTTTTATCCTGCTTCGGTGATGGGTCGAACTTGTTGTTAGAAGAATTGTTGACGTAGAAACCACCGACGTGCGAGGTCACCTGGAACTGCTCGCCCTCATTTGTCGTGATGGTCAGGTAGAGCAAGTGGCCCTTTTGCCTAAGAGGCGCAGGGGGAGGGTTCCATGAGGACAAGGTGATCAGCTTGACAGTCTTCGGCGCCGGCGGAGTCTCCTTGGGGAGCAGGATAGATGGGTTCACGGCCGCCTCGAAATCGTAGGCCTGGACCTCGGCCTCGACCTGCTCGGCAGCGTCGGCTACCACATCGTCAAAGACTGAGGCACCCGAGAGGATGCCCTGCACGGTGTCGGTGCGATCTCCGGCGGCGCCAATCAGCTCTCTGATCCTAATAAAGTGAATTCTGGCCTCCTTTTCAGTATATGGGTCTTCCACCACACGCAGTTCTGAGCCGTGGGCGAGGCCCTCGACGTCGGAAACCTGGATGAAGTCGTTGATGCGCTGCCCGCTGTGCTCCAGGTGGAAACACGAGTATTGCACAGCGATCGGGTGCTCGATGATTGATTGTCTGATTTCGTGAATTTGTTCCAATGGTGACACCTGTTTTTGTCTTAGAATATTGCCTCCAGCACCTGATCCGCTTCCCAAGCCACACAAAACATACCGGGAGCTCGAAGGTCTTGTCCTCGTGGGGAAGGACAATCTTGACGACGAAGGGAGCGTCTAGCACACAAAGTTAGAGGCATGTTCTGTTTGCACCGCTGCAGGTGCTGTCATAGGATAGGTGTTCACGAACCCTCGAGCTGCTCGCCATCCTCCTCCTCCTCTTCGGGCCGAGTCTCGGCCGGGGCCTCGCCGGCTGCCTCCTCACCGAGAGGTGTTCCGAGTACCTGCTCCTCTGTAGGTTTACACGTGTTAGACGAGCAAGGAAGCTATCATGGCGTGAGGTCCACAACGAGTGGTAGAGCCATCGCCATATAAGTGAGGGGTCGCATACTGGGAGGGGCGGTCTCGGGTGTTGTTGCGTCAGCCATGTTGACTTGATTTCTTTTTTTCTAAGGTACTGATGTCGCAAAGGTGCTACGCGGAGCAAAGACAAGGCGACTGCAGAAGTCTATAGATGCGTGGTGGGGGTTGGCGTGGGTGCGACCTCCAACCGTTGGTATTTCGAGATTTGCTGTCGAAGCAAAAAAAGTGGGTGAAAAAAAATTGGATGCGTCGAGCGTCGAGCCAAATCAAGGAAACTCGATGAAGGGAAAATAAAAGGCCCAATCGGAATATACAGACGTCCAGCTCGCTGGCAAGAGGCTTGGGTGAAAGGGAATGACAGTCAATAGCGGACCAAAGGACTGTGTTCTTTTCTTTCCTTGCTCAGAGCACTGAGGGGTCTTTTATTTTTTTTTTGCGCTGAATTCTCAACTTTTTTTTTCTTCCCGGCAACCTATGATGCAGATTTCAGGCCGGCCTAACGGGCGGAAACATGCCGGCTCACCACTGAGTCAAGTACAAAGTACCCCACACACGGGCCTCTCGGCACGAGTCGGGAGTCGGGATTTGACAATGTGAGAGTCTTGGCGGGGTTGGCGACTTTCCAGAATGCTGGGCCCCCCGCTGCCGTATTCGCGCTAGGCTGTATCCGGGGATGGTGTAAACATGTCCGACCCCAGACAACGAATAAAAACATCCACTTTCGTGGCTTGTATCACGGCATCTCACTCGACTTACACGTGCCATTCAAGCCTCACTTCACCATTGCGATGTCCGTGTCAGCATAAATACAATACGCGATTACACTGTATGTATTGGAATCTGAATCCTACAGACGCATCTCGGTGCCGGATGAAGGCGTCCAGACCCGTGGTGCAAGGGCCATGGACAGCCAAACAATGTCACCGTTTGCTTCGTCCTCTCCTAGCCCAGATCGCCGCCCTCAAAAAGATCAAGGAACGGAAGGCTGCCGTTGGCCGCAATTCGGCATCAGTCCAGTCCTGGCAAAGCCAAACAACAAGGAGCCGGCCTCGGAAGAGTGTGGTTCTCGGCAAAAGAGACAGAGGATACCCCGAATCTGACGAAGAGTACTCGGCCAAGAAGAGAGTGGCTCGCAAATACTCACGGAAGGCATCACAGCGACCGTCGGCCGAGGGCTCATCGTTGGCGACAACTACGCCCCCGAGGAGCAGCACAGTGAGGCAACGGAATTTGTCAGGGGCCAGGCCTTCACATGATGCTGTTTTGCCGACACCACATCTACGCCGTATCAGAAACCATGAGCAGTCTTCTCCTGTTGTCGAAGAAAACAGGAGTGAACCGACGGTGTGCGGACACTCGAAATGTTGGAAGAGATGCATGTTTGACCGCGAGTTGGGTCGCCTCCGCTCATTTATTGACGCGGAGAGGCTTGCACTCTACTACCATGTCATGAAATCCCTCGATTCATTGTTGAAAAAGACCAGGCCGGATCGTGTTGACAACATTGCCGCCCCCAGATCTCTGCTTGCGATGTGTCTCCGGAAGATACCAGACTACATCAGCTGGGAGAAGAAGGAGACCGAAAAGGATCAGTATTCACAGCCGGAACCGCAAGACTGCGGGGTCTCGTTCGAAATATACGACGAGTTGGAAGCCCTAGGGCCTGCCGAAGGTTGGAAGAATCTCTGTCTGGTTGTGCGAGCTCACAGCATCCAGATTGTCCATGAGGCTGCTGAAGAAGGACTGTTTGACGACGACATCATCATCTTGTTGGTCCGATTATGCCACGAATACCTACCGAGTAATGAATTCATGCCGCTTATCGACACATTCATCTTTCGCCAGTACCCGAGACCAGCTTCGGGGGACAACGCCTTCGATCATTGTCCAGCACTGAAACCCATACAAACAATTAAAACGATGGGTCACCTTGCCAAATCTGACCTCACGGCAAACAAACTAGCTTCCTTGCTTTCAGACGGGTTCCTACCATCGGAGTGGATTCTGACCGAAGGCTTCAGAAGACTGTGGCATTCCACCCTACCCCGGATTGCACAAATGAAGCCGTGTGATGACGTGGTTGAGCTGGCCACGACCACTCTGACGCTGCTCTGCGGCCATGCTTCACCAACCCGGCCAAGGGGCGTCGCCCAAACTCGCATTCGAGGCAAACCGCAAAACCAGCTCATCGATGCTGTTGGAGCCCTCGGGGCTGTCATTTTGCTCAGCCAGGAGGGGAAGGACCGCGGGTCGGCCGCTTCGTCATCAAGAGACCGAACATCCATCATCCGGCGAAGGGTACGGTACGTGGTGAACAGTTGCACAAAACAACTCAAACATGGAAAAAAAGAAGGCCGTACGCTGGGAACCTACCTCTTCGCTCTCTGCTCATTCCTGTGTGTGGACACGACAGAATCCTCAGCCGTTCTCGAATCATCATGGAGAGGCGTGCTGAACTGCAAGGGCAATGCCAGTCTGATGCTTCAATATGATGCCACAATTGCTCTGGTGGCCTCGATCGTGCACTGCTGCGTTCGCGGGACGAAGGCAGACTCACATGTGTACCTTTTACAGCTCTGCGATAAGCTTGAGACGCTTGATCTACCTAAGGGCGCGTTGAGCAACATGCGAGTCGACGCCGCCTTTCGCGTGGCTGAGAGCACTGGCGATATGCGGGATCACGCCTTTGCGGAGAGCCTACGGGCGAAGATGACCGAGGCTGCTACGCCGGACTTGCAGGGTAGCAGGAAGGCTAACTTTTCCGGCATCAAATGGGACGACATTATCAGCGAGTGGGTTGCTGCCACGCCCGGGACAGTACGAGAGAAGAAACGTGTGGCTGGCCGTTCATATCTAGCGGCGGAACAATTACGACCAAGGACCCTAGAGGGGGCGGACTCCGAAGAGAACCATGACGGAGACGAACCCAGCGACGAGGATGCGGTCGATGCAGAAGATTCGATGGACCTTGGCGACCACGATTCTGACTCGCCACACCTCCCGTCTGCCACCGACGAAGATAGCCTCGAACAGGACACAACGCATAATTCTGTTTCAGCTTCAGACGACGACGACGACGAAGACCCCTCCTCTCCCATCACTGAACCATCGCCTTCTTCCACCCTGCCAGAAGCTCCGCAAAACAAAGAGTCTGAGAGCAACGACGATGGGGAGGACAACAAGGAGCACCTCTACGCTGAGGACGACTTTGACCAACCGCCGTCGCCCATAAAGTTGAGCGGTGCCAGTATCCGGACAGGTCTGCTCTCCGCCCGTCCCAGACGATTATCAAGACCGATAACCAGAGGCGGCGACGAGTTGGGCATGGACCTGGATGACGGCAGCAGGCGAAGGCAGAAGACACCGATGACGACGACTACTACCTGGCTCAGCAGGAGCAAACCAGCGCGTTTTCGACCGGCAAGACCGTCGAGAGTGTCTTTGGGTGCTGGGGATAGCGCAGCTGACGATAGTGACGATGAGCTGTCTATTCTCTAACCTACAACGAGAAGGGGTTGCGCGAGCTTGAATTGATTGGGAATAAGACCGGTGGACGGTCAGAAACAGTATGATGTTGCATGATGGGAGTTGGAACTCTGTTTTGGGTTACTGTTTATGGGGTAGACGATTCTGGTTGGAAGGAGAGCTCAGACTCGTCGGACACAACATGGGTGTTTCGAGACGTATATTGTTGGAAACTAGGGCATACCTTCTGGTTTAAGCAGCTTTTTGAGTTTTCAAGTTACGTGTTTGGGGCTTCGATAGACTGACTACCAGTATGGTGTACGCAGTAAGGGGCTGAAGGCCATTGTGGGCTCGTAGGTGCCTTGTATCATGAAATAACTGTAATAAATTCAAACCCGGCCATCTTCTTGTCGGGCATGAAGATGTCCAAAACACCGTGGAGAATATGCGTCTCGTTATCAAAGTCTACTTGCGGGGTACAGTCGCAGGACCTGAAACACTGAAGCCCATCTCGCTTGGAGCTGCCCCAGATCTTTCACCACCAAAAGCATATCGCCGCAAGAAAAACCCGGTAGAAAATGCGGGAAAAGATCCATGCTGCCGCTCATATCATTCATCTCGCCAACCTGATATGATCTTCATCCCGCTTACGATACCCCATGGGTTGTTCCCGTTGTGGGTGTGTGGGTGTGTGTGTGTGTTTGATGTCTTCCAACATCCTTGTGTAGGCGGGATGATTGATGATGATGATGATGATGCGGACAAACGGCCCGCTTTGAGATCTGTCTTTGTCGTTCGAGAGGTGATAACCATGGAACCACGAGACTTTTATGTGGGTGGGAAGGGGAGGGGGAAGCAGGTGTGGGAAGAAGGAAGGAGATCATCATCTCGCTTCTCACGGTTGATCATATTGGTTTGTTTGGCGGAGCGTTACGGTAATTGTGCGGTAGCTCGACGGTAGGTTGCGGTGCCTCTACGGTAGGTACGGTAAACCATCTACGGAGGGGGGAGGAGTAGATTCCACTAATCAGGGATTTCTTACGGTAAGGACGTTGGAGGTGATGAGAAATGGTGGAGGTAGTAGGAGGTGGGTGGGAAAGCGAGACATGGGGGAGAGCTGCATGAGGCTATTCGGGCCATTTTTCTTACACAATGGCTGTCCATGGCTAGAGAGAGGGCGGCGGCGGTGGTGCTCATGGCTGACTGACTGCCGCTGACGCAATACCCCGCTCCTGGGGGAGGGGGGCTATGATGTTGATGATGAAAGGCAATTATCGAACAACCCCAGATGTTGTGCGCGGTGCTCAATGTTTCAGGAGCGTTCCGATGGTGTGGGTAGCCGTTCGCTCACGAAAACTACTCTCACTTGAAGGTTCAAGTTTACCCGATAGCAAATACCACGATCGACTCATAATAACCGCGGGGTAGGTAGGTGTAAACGGCAGGGCTGATTTGAGAGCTGATGGGATGATTTACAAACCGCCGATAAAGGCTGATGAGGTTCAGGGCAGGGCTCTTCAATGCGTTGGATACGTCAGAAGAAAGTTGCTGGTGTTTTTGTCTCAACTTCTTCAAAAGCTTGATCTAGATATGATCGACTCGCAACCAGGCAAATCCCGACAATCGTCTCTACTTCCAACGGGTTCCCGTGTTAAGGCGACCTTCCCCGGACCAGCGAGGTCAATGAGCGGAGGCCAGGTTGCATTACTGCACCGCCGCTTCGCATTGCTTGCTGGGCGAACAGGCAGGCAGGCAGGCAGACCCCTTCTAACGGCCGCCTTGCGGTTGGAGTTTCTAGCACTTTTAAAGGCACGGATATAATAGTGGCATGATCTGGGGGTGAGGCTTTGCACACTCCAGCGATACTAATGCACCGATTCTGTAGGTTTTCAAAGTCATCGGTTTGAAAACGCTGGCGACAAAAGACAAACAAAAACAACGGGCCGGTAGGGTTGGTCTCACCTCACCTGCTATCCCTAATATTGTCTTTTTTTGTCCTGTCGTGTCACCGTCCCTGGATTTAGCAAAGATGGGATGTTTGGTGCTACAGTACACTACGAATAGCCTTGATAGGTTCTGTTCTCTGCTGTCATACTTTGGTTGGGGAGTGCGAGAGAATCTAGACTCGGCAGCAGGCAGTGAGGCGGCATGGCTGAGTGCAAGCATGGACACAAAAAAAAAAGCCGCCGGTATTTCTCTTTTGGACTCACCCGTTTATCATGTGTTTCTCGGGAGCACCGGGGCGTGAGTGGCGGAACCAAGTTTTGCTTCCAGGCTTTTTCAGATTTCGGGTTCTGGCCGAGGGACTTTTTTGGTGATGGGAAGAAGTGAGTGTGCTGAGAAACCTGGATCAGCACAGGGACAACCCCTGGCAGTGATCTCCCCTGTGGCGTTTCACCTTTGCCCAATCGAAGCTCCGTTCGTGGGTTGTCTTGGCATCCTTGCCCGGCCCTTTGCAGGGGAGGGGATGATGTTTGCACTGGTACAACTGGCACCGCCGCACCGCGCTGTGGAGGAAGAGGAGGAGGCCTGGTGGCCAATGCATGAGCGGACGGGCGACCATTACGAAGCATGTATCCAGTCGAGTGGACACTGGTTGCTCGGATGGAGGTTTTGGGTCAACCTGTCAATGGAGCTGTCCGTTCGTCCAGAGGTGCTTTGGCAGCAAAAGCAGGGCGAGCTTGTTGCAGCTGCAGGGTGGACTGGACAGCTGCTCTGTATTTTCCGTACAAAGCAGCTCAAATGCAAGCGGCCATGTCTGGTCTGGGAGCAAGACACATTTCGGCTGTCAATTTTCGTCAAGGCGACGGCGGAGGTTGAAAAGGGGTTTGGCCGAACCGGAGGCTTGCGTTGACTGATCTGGGAGCTCTGAGGCTGGGTGGTGAGACAGGATCGGATGGTAAGATGTGGTATTGAATTTCGAATCAGTGGTATACTGTTTCGCTTCTACCTGCAGGCTCACCCGCAAAAATACCGTTTTGTATCGGAAACGCGACGCGTAAGTTACAGATCGGTGCAAGATTCCCAAACTGGAAATAGGAGGGGTCTCTGCCCCTGGCTGGCTTCCCGCACCCCCCATGTCGACAGGCCGTTCAATTTTCATCGTCTCTCCCTTCATCTGTCTCCCAGTCCCCCGGTTTCTTGGCTAGATCTGCCATCCATCGTCTTCAACGACTTCTCTCTCTTTTCCCCTTGCACCACGGCTGCATTCTTTCTTGCCTTTCATTCTCTTCACCCCCTCCAATTGCTACCAACACTCTCCCTTGACTGGGCAAGTGACCTGCATCTCTTGACTTCCAATCAGGCCGCTGGGAACGTTTCACGGCCCTTCTTTTCTATCATTGCGACCCTGAGGTACACATTGTGTGTGGTCTACATACAATTTCATTCTTTTTTGTTCACATCTGGTTGGCATCCGACAGAGAAAGAGAGATATCGAGCATTGGAAAGGTAGCAAGCACGGCGACAGACAAGCAGCAATTCCCAGCCACGCCGCTTTACGTTCCTTGACCATCCCCAAATCGACTGGCCACTCGACCACACCCCACGCAACATTGAGCACCAAACCATAGGTATTCATCACCTCCAGCAGGACTCGGACAGGAAAATCTGGATACCACAGCATTCGTTTCTTTTTTCTTTTTGCTCAGCAACACAATTGGTGGCCGCACAGCTTCGACAGCATTCAACGACATCATATGAACCTTTGATATAGGTCACGATTCAACGTACCGAAACACCACCTACCAGGATAGAGTGGAACACTACAAGTTCTTGTTGGAGACAAGAATAACAGCAAATCGGCAGAACTTGAGAGAACTCAGCATGTCGGCACCGGCTCCGGGAAACGCCACGGTTGGCGCGCAGGCAGGGGGAGGCGGTCATGGAGCAGCGGGAGGAGCTACCAGCAGCGTGGACCACGATGTTGTCAACAAGATACTTTCGCACTACTTGTTGATTGTTTTGGGAGCAGTATCGGCCGCCTTGTTCATTTGGAGGTTCACCACAGTCCTTGTCAGATACGTCAGGACAGTGACGTGCCTTCACAACGATCAACAACGATACTTCGCCAGGCCATCCCACAAGTACTCATGGTTCCAGAAGAACATCCTCTACGCGCCCATCTTCAGCAAGAGACACAACCGCGAATTCCAGATCAGCTCGGCCCTCAATGTCGGAACTCTCCCATCCCGTTTTCAGCTTCTTTTCCTCTTGGCCTACCTTGGCACCAATGTCGCCTTTTGCGTCATGACCATCGACTTCTCTGGCCCTCTCGCTCAGGTGGCGGCACTCATTAGGAATAGGACCGGTTATCTCGCAGTGGTCAACATGATCCCTCTATTCCTCATGGCTGGCCGCAACAACCCCCTCATCAACCTTCTCGGCATCTCCTTCGACACGTTTAATCTTCTGCACCGATGGTTTGGGCGTATCGTCATGTTGGAGTCGGTCGCCCACACCGTGGCTTGGTTGGTTGGCAATGCTTCCAAGAACGGATGGAGCGCTGCTTTCAACACTGCCCTCACCGTCAAGTTCCTGATGTGGGGATTCATTGTAAGTTTTCTTACATCGGGCATCGTCCGGAAACAATACATACTGACCAACCGTGTAGTCAACCTGTGCCATGATTGCCCTCTGCATCCAGGCGTCCAGCATTTTCAGACACGCCTACTACGAGACCTTCAAGGTTGCCCACATCGCCCTCGCAATCTTGGCGGTTCTCGGTCTCTGGTATCATCTTGACATCAAGAAGCTTCCCCAGCTGAAGTACCTCTATGCCGTATGCGCCCTGTGGATCTTTGACCGCGCCGCCCGCTTTCTCCGGATTGGCTACCGCAACATCGGAGCTGGTGGTACCAAGACCCTCGTGGAGGCCCTTCCGGGCGGTGCCTGCCGCGTGACTGTCACCATGGCCCGCCCCTGGGACTTCCGCCCTGGCCAGCACGCCTACCTCTACATGCCATCCATCGGTTTCTGGCAATCCCACCCTTTCACCGTAGCCTGGAGCGACGAAGCCGAGCAGCTCGACGGCGAAAAGGGTCTCCCGATGGACCGCCACGATGTCTTGTATCAGAAGAAGACCTCTGTTTCTTTCATCATCCGTGGCCGTACCGGTTTTACGGGTGCTCTCTACAGCCGCGCTGCCGCCAACCCCGACGGAAAGCTCGTCACTCGCTGCCTCGTCGAGGGTCCATATCGCGGCTCTCAGCAGCTTCACTCTTACGGAACCGTCATGCTTTTCGCCGGTGGTGTTGGCGTGACACAAGCCGTCCCTCACGTTCGCGATCTCGTCGCTGGTTACAGCAACGGAACAGTCGCCGCTCGCAAGGTGATCATGGTCTGGGTGATCCAGACGCCCGAGCATCTCGAGTGGATTCGCCCTTGGATGACCGAGATCCTCGCCATGGAGAAGCGCCGCGAGGTGCTCAAGATCATGCTCTTTGTCAGCAGACCACGCTCGACCAAGGAGATTCACAGCCCCAGCTCGACAGTGCAGATGTTCCCCGGCCGGCCAAACATCGACACGCTGCTGGGAATGGAGATGGAGAACCAGGTCGGCACTATGGCTGTGAGCGTGTGCGGGCCAGGTGCGCTGAGCGATGAGGTCAGGCGGGCTGTGAGGAATAAGCAGTATAACGGAGCCGTGGACTTTGTGGAGGAGGCCTTTTCGTGGTAGTCACCGCGAGAAGAGAATAAAAGGGAGGCGAGAGGGTGAGAAGCATTGCATATTTATTTTGATTCCCTTGTACATATTATTTCTTCACTTTTAGGAGTTGGTTTGATTGGGTTGGCTATTTACCTGAGGTATAGCGCCGTGATTTAGCAGGGGAAGTAAAAGGCCGAAACAAGCCTGATGATGATGAGAAGATAGGTACCATGAAATATTTTTGGATATCGCAACATTTGTATTGTAAATATTTGGTCTTTTAGAATCCATTCGTCTTTTCGGTGTGTTATTATTGTTACCTACCAGCCCAGGGGTCACACGGCACTCAACTCGCTGAAGAAGAGCTAGCCCCCCCCCCCCTCCCCCCAGCTGTGACAGGGGAGGCCAACCCCGCATTTGACAACACCCAACAGCTCCGCTGGGGGTGGGCTAACGTGACGTCGTTCGGTGTTTCCCCAAATGCGGCGGTCACTGACTGGACCTCTCTTTATCAGCACTGTGCCCGCCCCTTGTCTTATCACTCGCCGGGTCGTCATCTTATTACCTTGCCTACCATTTGCTTGTTCCATCCAATCCATCTAGAGGCTCGAGGTTCCTTCCGTGATAATTTCCCACCTCGAACTGGTCCTCTTCTCTTGTGTCGTCTGTTGCCTGTCTCGTCTACCATCTGCTGCTCGCCACTGTCGTTGTCTCTCCCAAAGTAGCCTGATCCCGACACTCCCGACTTCCCCGATAATAGCGATCCCGATCCCAAAACACCTGACTGACCTACAGATCTGTGCCCGGTCCGTGTTTGCCTGCCAGTTGGCTACCTATCTACCAGCCACCTGCCTGCTCTCGCGCTGTCTTGTCCAGCTGCCCTTGACCGCCTGTCTGCCCGTCTGCTGCCTGCACTTTCAACACCGTCGCCTCGCGGGCCACCCCGCTGTCAACCGCATCCTGTATTGATCTAAGCCAGCAACACTCGGAAACCAGTTTCGAAGAACCAGGCCACAGACACAGCAAGAGAATAACCACCCAGCCAGACAGGGACAGAGAAAAGAGAAGGGCAAAGAGGGAGCAACAGGGAGAAACGAAAACGTGCTGCAACCATGGGCCTCACCTACAACACCTACCTCAACTCGGACAAAATCTACGGGTGCAAGAACTGCAAGGCTCACCTGGCGAACGCGCACGATATCATCTCGAGGGTATATCCAGTCTCCCGCCCTCTCCAACCCGCTCCCCCTCTCGTTTGATGGTGAAGTAGAGTGCCGCGCTAATGCTCGCTTCAGAACTTCCGCGGCCAACATGGCAAAGCCTACCTCTTCAACACAGTCGTCAACGTCGAAACCGGCGACCCCTCGGAGCGCAACATGACGACGGGCCGCCACGTCGTGAGGGATATCCAGTGCCGACAGTGCAAGGATGTTGTCGGATGGAAGTACGACAGGGCGTATGAGAGCTCGGAGAAGTATAAAGAGGGCAAGTTTATCCTGGAGGCGGAGTTGCTTTGCAATGTTACGTAGATTGATTGCCGTCGTCGTTTGATGATGGCGATGGTGGGAGGGAGGAGCAGCATGGGAATTGGAGTTTTGTTGGCTTTTGGGAGTTTTCGAGGGAAGGGGTTTATCTTGGGATTTATGCACGGCTGGGGAAGGGTTTCAAAGGGGAGGGGGGGGGGTTATGGTTGTTTTGCTGGGGTTTTTTGGTATTTCTTTTGCTTCTTGATTCATTTGCTGATTTGGCTTGTTTTTTTAGAGCATAAGTGGTATCTTATGAACATGATGGGAGAAGTAAGAGAGAGAGAGGAGAAACAATGTGAACAATTGGGCCCGGACTTTGATGAACGGAGAAATGTGTGTGTACCTAGACAACAGACACACAGACACAGACACACACACACACACCCACACCCACACACGCAAGAAAAACTAGCGGGTTCATTACACTTATACACTCTTGCTTTTCAAGAATTGTCGCTCTAAGACAAGACACGATGAGACCAAAGCTGACAAAAAAGTGCGTTTCCCGAAAGGCAAATGTCTCGACAACCCAAGTTACAAAACACGAAACTGCTATGGATATGTCAAACAAGCAAAGCTTCTCTCCAGAAAGAGGGGAAAATAAATAAAAAAAAGCACATTTGGTTCACCCACCCCACTCCATGCTGGCCTGGTTTCTACTGTTATGAAATTTGCTCTGGGATTGTTAAAAGTGGTAGGGGATGATGGCTTGTCCAGCATCAAGCGCCTTATACATAGACACTGGATTGGTTAGACGAGGTACGCTATGTTGCGTTTGAGGAGTTGGAACAGGAAAGAGGACAAAATGGTGTACAAGGGAGAGAAGGGGGGGAAAGGGGGCAATGTGGTAGTCAAGGGAGAGAAGGGAGGAAATGGGGTAGTGCGGCAGTGTTGAGGCGGGTAAGTGTGCAAAAGGGGGTAATGTGGGAATAAGGCGAGGAGTGAACCCAGCAGGAGAGGGAGGGAGGAAAGGAGGTTAAGGGGAAGGGATCGTCGGAGAAAAGAGTCACTGGGGACGGAGCCATAGGCCGCCAGGAAAAGAGCCACGGGGGACAGCGAGTTGGTGCTGCTGCGCGCTTCAACGACAGGTAGGTGGTGGTGTATCTGCACAATATATCTAGATGCTGTTACAATGGGCGGCGTTTTTGGCTTCACCATCTCCTGGTGGTTGTGAGTTGTGTCTACCTGCCCAGCAGGGGAGGATATTTGCAAGAGATAGGAACCCCAAGCCTCATCAACTCAGTGGTTGTTCCAAACAACGAGAGAGATCAGTTCACACCTTATTCAAACACCCAAAAGTCACAATCACATTCACCCATCCGCACCAAAACATGTTATTTTCAAAATAGCGTCCGTCAAATCCGACAGACTTTGTGTTTGCTTTTCCATTCTCCAATATCTCAGAAGAACTTCATTCTACACACACACACATCAAACACACGTTTTACCCAGTCCCCCTTTTGCTCTTCCTTTTGGGCCCCGCAAGCAAAGCAAGGCAACAGAAAACCACCATTAGCGTTGCCTTTTTTCTTTCTCTGCTTCCAACAGCAAAACACACAGACATACAAACTTACAAGACCAGATAAGGAGAAACGATCACACACAAAACACAAGACTTGAAACAACAGATATCAAAACGCCTAAACTCTCGTGCGCCCATCATACCCCCCCTCCCAACCTTACCGTAAAACTCCTTTCGCCTTCACGCCATTTTGCCCCCGTTCATTTCGACTTCCCCTTTGTTTTTCCCATCTACCAAAAGACAACTGAGAGGGAATAAGGTAGGAAAATAATCGCTCGCTCGCTTGTTTTGCTCCTCGAACAGGCTGTCATTCATTTTCTCTACAACCCCCTCCACAGCCATCCATCTCACACCCCGCCCATATTAGAAGCCAACCCTCACACACACAACGCCGCCCATATGCTGGGGATATCATTTCGTGATTTCAAGAGAAAGAAAACAGAATAAAAAGCGAAAAACACAAGGCTATATGAGATTCGTCTCTGTCGTCTCAGAAATATGCGCGCAAACGAAAAAAAACAGAACTAAAAGAAAAATGCCAAATGTATATATAAACAGAAAAAAGAAGTGGAGAGAAAAACTATTAACCCGCTCGCTTCGCATTGCTGTGCTCGCGCTGACAGTCGTGCGTGTCGTGATATTCGTTACAGTAGCGTATATCGCCGGTCTGTCGACGGGTAGTCGAATTGTTGGCCGACAATGAATCATCAACCCTGGATTGTCGGTTGATTGCGTCCATGATTGTGTATTAGTGGATTAGGGAGGCGCTCGATGTCGTCCTCATTAGAGTTGTTGGCTGTGCTCCGCCGCTGCGATGGGCGCTCTATCGGATTCAAAATGGTAAAACGCAAAAATGCCAAAAATGTGGTGGTGACAAATCCGACAGTGGAGGGTCGAGTTATTGGCGCCAACTGGAATTAAATGCGGTCCGGGGCATCCGTCGAGCGGCCAGCTGTCGTGCCCGAGGGAAACGAGTACAGAAGCGGCCTACGCTCCTCTTCTTGCTTCACCCCATTTGGCTGCAACTTTTCCGGTTGCTCGTCCTCCTCCTCTTGAAGGGTGCCGTCAGAGCCACTGCCCGAATGATTGCTATCATTCGAGCTGATGGAACGGCTGTCATCATGCTTGGGTGCGAGCGTGGGACTATTCATGGCCGTGGGCAGGATAGCAGATGACAACATGCTATCGTAGCCGCCCGCACCGCCGGGCCTGGAAATGTTCGCATAGCTCATGAGCTTCTTAGCTTTCCGTGTCGCATCGCGAGCATGTTCCGCAGCACGTTCGGCGCGGCAGTGCTTCTCCCACATGGCCGCATAACGGCCGTTGAGGGCGAGAAGCTCCTCATGAGTGCCCTTCTCCACCATGGTGCCAGCATGCAGAACAATGATCTGGTCGGCATGAGTGATGGTCGACAGTCGGTGACTATATGCAATGCCACTCGGTTAGCAAACACAATCTCCACCCACTCCGAGTTCCCCGGATAAACTTACGCAATAATCAACAAGGTACGTCCTTGTCCAAACTTGCCACTAATCAGCTTCGACTGGATCTTCTGCTCTGTTTCTCCATCAAGTGCCGACGTCGCCTCATCTAGCATGATGATCTTGGGGTTCTTGAGAATCGTTCGTGCAATCGCCACTCGCTGCTTCTCACCACCGCTGAGTCGGAGGCCTCGCTCCCCCACCTTGGTGTTGTAGCCATCGGGAAAGCTCATGATGCGGTCGTGAATAGCAGCGGCCCGGCACGCTTCGAATATTTCCTCGTCGGACGCACCGGGGTTGGCGTAGCGGAGATTGTACATGAGCGTCTCGTTGAAGAGGATCGTGTCTTGAGGCACAACACCAATGGCGCGGCGTACCGAGTCGATGGTGAGGTCCTGGACATCCATGCCTTCAATCACAATTCTTCCGGCTTTGGGGTTGTAATATCGAAACATGAGTCGG
>MU866261.1:0-64350 GCA_033296915.1 Triangularia setosa | reverse complement strand
ACTCCCTCTTCAGGCTTTTCCAATTCTAGTTTTCTCACTAGACCGTACTCCAATAAACGGCCTGAATCCATAAGCCAGCCTAAGACCTTTCTCAGTAGCCGTTGGTTCCGACATCTACCCTGAAGTATAAGGCTAAGATCCCGATGGGTGCGGATGATATTTTTTGGTCAGGTTCTAGGTCTCGGTAGTGTTGGGCACCATATAACCAGGTGTTCAACCGTCTCCCGTCCTTCTCCACAGCTGCAATAGGGAGTGGGTACCCCTGGGACTTTTTGTTTGAACAGGAAGTCCCGTAGACCTATTACTCCGGTACGGGCCTGCATTAATAGGGAGCTTTGGGCTTTGGTAAGCTTGCTGTGTTTCTTTAGCACTTGATCAGTGAATAGCAGGTCCGGTGGTCCTTCATTTGCCATCCTTGGTGTCCGGCCCTCGGTTTGCTTTTTCCATCGGATTTCCCATGTTCGATATAGTGCTTCCATCACTTCCTCTGCGTCTTTTACTTCCCTTGCTCGCCTTGCTTTCCTTGTTCTCCTTGCCAAGGGCTTCCTCGAAGACAACGGCCTGCCCGGCCCCCCTTTTTGCCTTTGGTTTTGGCTGACCGACTGGCCGATAGTTACGGCAGCTCTTTCGATAGCCGTAGGTTCTTGTGGATGCAGTGGTTTTTGGCCTGGCCTGCGTCTCTGAAACTGTCTGTATATTCTATTGCAAGCCTCCTGCATCAGCGATCCTGATGGCCGTTTTGGTGCATCTACGTCTCGCCCAGTGTATAAACACCGGTTATGTAGCCGGTTTTCGAAGTCTGTCAGTCTTTTGTTTAGGTATAGGTCCAGTGGTGGCACCCAGGTCTCAGTTTCGAGGTTTCTAATCGGTGTGGCTTTATATGCTCCTGCTATTATCCTGAGGTTCTTTGACTGGGCTTTTGCCAATCTCCTCGCTGGGCCCTGTGGCTGGCCTTCAGTTGTGGTGGGCTGGTGGTAGTTGCTAGCTCCGTACGCGATAGCGCTTCGAATACACTTGGTGTAGACCTCCCTGGCTCTGATCAGGCCTGGGTCCCATGTTTTAGCAGCAATCCTGGATAAGGCGAAGTCCTGGGTCTTCAGTTTTTCTAATACTTTGTTTTCGTGAGCTCTCCAGCTGAGTCTCCAGTCAAGCCATATACCTAGGAATCTGGCATGAGGCTTCGGTTTAACCTCTGTACTACCTTGTCCTTCGCCCTGACCGGTTTGTTGTGTTAGCTGCAGTACTTCCATCCATTGTGTGCGGCCTTTGTTAAAGTGGATTGATTCGCTTTTTGTCGGGTTGAACTCCATGCCGCGAGTCCTTGCCCATTTTAAGCAGGTAGCCCAGGCTCTTTCCAGTTGTTTGCAGTTGATAGTAGAATGTTTTCCGAAGGCTAGCAGGTTTGTATCGTCGGCGAAGCCTACCAGTCTTATTTCTGCGTGTTTTCTTTCAACTCTTTGTATAAGGAGGCGATATATAATATTTAAGAGGGCTGGTGAGAGTGGAGAGCCCTGTGGGTCTCCAGCTCGGAGCCTGGTTCCTGAGCTTGTTGGCCGTCGAAGAAGAGCGTGGTTTTTCGATCTGTTAGCCAGGCTTTTACCCAGTGGACTAGCCATTGTGGAAAGCCTTGTTCTCGGAGGGTTGCAAGGAGCCGGGTATGGTTGACTCTGTCGAAAGCTCCCGTGAGATCCAGTTGTAATAACGATGCTTCGGCTCGTTGTCTCCATGCCTCTCTAACCTGTGCTGTATAGGTAGATATATTTATTCTGACCTTGAAGAGTTCTTTCAAAATAATCACTGCTGATTCGTGAACTAAACTTGAACCTCGGAATTTTTGGACAGAATTATGAGAAGATTCTAGCTATAAAGCAAAGTGATAGAAACAAAATGGTTAGTTTAAAGAATACCATAGTATTAAAGTTTGCTTACCTACCCCTCATATAGTTCAGGCAAGGTACAGCGTTTGTTATTTCCATGTGTAGATGCCTCCGTAGTTCATACCTGGAGTATACGTTACACAATCAGAATTGAGGGGGCCTAGCCTTTCTGAGTTCTGACATGACATACTTCACGCATCAAAAAAGATGCAAAGCTTTCACTGTCTGCAAGTCAAAGGTTCCCCGAAGTAAAAGACCTTGAGTGTCTTGGGGACATGATGAATACTTACACAAGTCCTGGGGACCCTGGGCCTGGTACGAAGCTACTAAGGGCGCTCAAACATTTTACTGCCCCCAGCAAGAGATACAATGCATATATAAAGTAAGGAAGTCCTGCGGTGAGCCTGGTACGACGCTTTACGGGTCACTCAATTATCTTAATGCCTGCCAGGAGAAACCGAGATGTGACGAACCCCTGACCAGAACCTCTAAAAGGGATACTAGGTTGAAGGCTGCTTCTGAATAACAGTTCGATGTAGCCAAAAGGTACACAACAAGATCACCAATTGTCTCTCGTAAGTGCTTGGTCCTAAGAACTCACGATGTGAATTGCATACTGATGAACTTATCTGTTCATCAGGAACGAGGGTCTATATACTCCTGGCTATTACAGGGTGCAAGTTCTGCTCACTGGGTTAGCACCCTTTACCAGTTTCTTGCTCGTCGTGCTATGACCCCGATCACCGCCGAGCATTATGCATTCTGTATCCTGCTCACGTGTCTTGGCGGCCTAGCACATTGATTCAGCCTGGTCTGCTTGTTCTAGATGATTGGCTTGGGGCGTCCCATGCCCCACATGTGGCCGTCTGCCGCATGACCCGTCGTTGGTTAACTCGTGACACGAGAGCATATAAGTACAGAGTGCCGTGGCTGGCCCAGCATGAAGCGTGACTGGGACCTTGGGCGCTTAACTAGTTTGACGTTACTGCCCACCGGGCTTGCCATCCTGTGTCGTAGATTATCTCTTTCTGCTCAATTTTGGCTTACTGTAGAATACACGCAATATACATTCCTTGTACCACTTCTCGTGATGTATCTACTTCGGTGTCAAGTAACCAAGGATGAGTTGTGTATTAAGTATATGTGTTGATGCAAATTTGGAGCCCAACTTAAGCAGAGGCGTAAAATACCAATAACTAAGCAACTTGATAGTGGACGAAGCCGAAATCCTGCGTCAGGTTGTGAAACGGCTCGACATACATGAGGTTGCTACGTATGAAGACCCTACTTCCTGACAGGGAAAGCACGTGACAGACGACTATCCTCTGTGGCGCAATTGGCTAGCGCGTCTGACTGTTAATCAGGAGGTTGGAAGTTCGAGCCTTCCCGGAGGAGTTCTTTTTCAGCTTATTTTGCTGCCAGGCTCTTCATAAACAGCGCTGTCACTTTTTGGCTTTGATGTCAAAGCAGCCAGTGTAGAAAGGAGACTGTGGCCCTGATTTGCGGACAATTGCATTTTTTCTTGAACTTTGGGGAGCTTTCAAGGGAGCTTGGGCCCATTTATAGTGGATCTGCACGTGACCAATAGCCTGCAAAGGCCAATGGTGGGTGCCGCGTCCAAATCCAGATTACGGTATTTCCAAAGTTTCATTTCATCCTCCTGCAACACCAGCTTTTCGCGCACCTGTTTCCCGATTTACAAGCTCGATACGCAAACGCGGGTCACAGACGGTCCAGACGTCAAAAAAAAAATAACCATAGTCTGGCCACCAGCGCCTCCAATCTCTGTTTGCACCTTGGCTTTAATGGGAAGACAGCCTGGCTGGAGCAGGCCGTACGACGGAGAAATGCCCCGTCACATCGATCAAGATGTCCACAGCGCCTTTGTGGAATTTCGCAATGGCAGTAAGTTGGTCACCTTACCGCCGTCACTGTATTGACAGTACCCGCGCACCACCACCGCGTACACAACACATACACCATGATACATGCCATGCCATGCTACCATGCTGCCATGCTGCCCCTATGCTAACCTCGCCGTCATTGCGCTCCACACGTAGACGAACCCAAGTGTATGTCAGTGCAGTGCCTCTTCTGCCAGCAAATCCGCGCCAAAAACACGACACGCCAGAAGCAGCACCTGCTCCAATGCGCCCCCTATCTCGCTGCCCACCCCGAGGTAGCTCTCCAGGCCTCGGCCGCCGTAGAAGAAGCCACCGCTGCCGGCTCATCGTCTGAACCACCTCACGGCCACTCCGATGCCTCCCCTTACCCGAATCCCAATGCCTCCGCCGGCGAGCACACCAACCTTGGTTTCATGCCAAACCCGCGCATTAATGGCACCCCCAGCCAGACCCCCGGCCATGGACGCCCTTCGATAGGCGCGCCGGATGGGACGCCTGCCGCCAAGCGTCAGAAGGCGAAAAACTCCAACCTTCCCGAGATCCCCCTCCGCGAAGTCCACGCTGCCTTTGCCGAGTTCAAAGCCAAGGACGATGACAAGTGCATGTCCGCGCGCTGTTTACACTGCGACCAGGTCCGGGCGAAGAACACGTCCAGGCAGCGGGAGCATCTGATGGTGTGCCCTGGCTACCAGAGCGTCTTGAAGGAGAAGATTCCTGCAAACAACCTCCGTCACCAGTTCGACGAGGACGACGTCGCGAGCTCGCTGGCGCTCCCCACCCCTTCCCTGACCCTTGACTTCCGGATGAGTATCCGGGTCAAGCCCAAGCTCAGCATCGGCGCCGCCAATTTTGGGCGAGAAAGCTGGATCTCTTGTGTTGGAGGTCAGTGGGCTGGGCGGTTTGGTAAAGGTATCCTTTTGCCTGGAGGCCAGGACAGGCAGACGACAGTCAAGGACATGGCTACCAGGATTGATGCGAATTATCTGCTGCAGACCAACGATGAGCAGCCTGCCCTGATTACCTGCAAGGTGAAGGGCTGGTGGACAGGGGATCGGGATGTCATGGAACGATTACAGGATCCGGTGGCGGCGGATAATGTGGCTGCTCATCGGTATTCGTTTCGTGTCGTCATCGAGCTGGAGACGGGCGACGAGCGCTACGCAGATGTTAATACCGGCCTTTGGGTAGGCAGCGGGTGTCGAAGAGGTGCCGAGATTGTTTATGATGCCCACCGCGTCAGTTAAGCTTTTGCTGCTGTTGGTTCAAACACAAGTTCGTTCTGTTTTCCATCTTTTCGGTGCTAGCTATACTTTCTTGCTGCATTATTATGTTTCACGTTTGTACATATTTCTGTCTCGTTCTTACCAGTATGTGGTTGCCTACATGGCGGTGGCAAATCACACAAGCGCTTGAATTGATACCAGCTAGTTACAAGCAACCAGTTTTCTTCTACACAGTATCCTTTCCCACCTGTTTTACGACTCTTCCCTGTGATTACACTATTCCATTCCCCGTCAGTAAAACACCAAACACCTAACCTCCACGCTCTCCCTGTTTTCTGCGTTGATGTGGCCAGGATCCACAACAGCACAATGTGGGACCCTTCGGGTTGGACAGGTCAGGTCGCCGTCGAAACACTTGAACAAGACGACTTCGGAGGGGTGCTGGTGGTACTTGTAGTACCACTTGTGGCCGGGGTTGGGCTTGACGGTCCAGGGCTCGTTACGTCTGCCGGATTGGACGTAGATGATGGAGGCTGGGAGGAGGTCCGAGTCGCGGACTGGGGGCGGGCAGAGCAGAGGGCGAAGGGGTCCTTAAGGATTGGTCTGAGGGGGCGCCAGATCTGTTGTTCGTGTTCAACATGTTGTTGCTTTAGAGAGGGAAAGGGGAGTGGGTTACATTGATGATCTGCCATCTCTTTTGGCTAAGGGCTGTAAAGTTAGGTTCAGAGGGGAACTGTTCTCTGAGCCTGAGGACCGCCCCGTCGTAGGATTGGTCGACGTGAGCTCTGTGCAAGGGGCCTCGGGAGGCGGCGTTATTTTCTTTGATGCTGTGCCAGTGGAAGGGGCCGCGCCGAATCTTGTGGTCAAAGGCTAGAACGTTGGAGGTACTTGTTCTGAGGAGGGTTAGTTATCTTCGTCATTGGCGCAGGAAGGAGATGGGATGATGTGCGACGGACAGGGCTCGGATGAGGCGCTCACATTCCCTGTAGTAATCCTTCGCTGTCTGTTGGTCGTCATAGAAGGCCGAAAAGGGGGTGGGCTGGAAGCAGTACTGGAAGCCGTGAGTATCGAGTGCGAAGGCTGCTTCGCTGCCGGTGATATCGGTGACGGTTACGGGGGTGGCAATCATGGGGCGTGAGTTGTTGACTTGCGTACTGGAGTGTTGTGTTGGCGAGTAAGACATGAAAAGGGAACAGTGACAGAAAGGGGAACGAGATACGCGCCTTCCCACGTATACGGGTGTAGGGGGACTGCCACCCCTAGGATCATCATAGTAATTGATCGTTGTGCGGATGTGGTGGTCCATTGGGGTGTAAGTTCTCCTGTGAAACTTTTGGGGCTTTGTCCGGGTGACGGGGGTAGCTTCATCGGGGGGAGGTTTGCGTGTTGTCGGGTGCAATAGGATTCACATTCCTCTCAAGCATACTCTGCATGAGACGGATGTTCCCTCTCTCAACAAATTGTTCTGGTCCTCAGAGAGATGGAAAAAAGAAACTGGTCTGCTAGCTACCGCCTTGATTACCTGAATCATACACAATTTTTGACAGCCTTACCCCGCTTCCCAACCAGATGTTTTGATTTCAAATTTGGGGATCTTCGACGGTTGCCGAGCGTCTTGACCAGCCATTGTAGTAGGTATGAGAAAACTGACTGGTTCTTCGATCTTCATCATAGTTGATTAAGAATCAAAACTAGCCCAGCAAAGACGTTTATTTAAACTCTTTGGACCCTTGACGACGTTGCAGGCTTGTGGATCACTCCTCATTTTTCGCCACTCATCTGCTGTTAGTCTCCATTCTGTTACCTATCTCGGCTACGGGGTCATAAGGAGTGTAGCGGAAGAAAGCATGGAAGATTGGCCGCTTCTAGAGCCTCATCAGCGAAACTAGCGTTGAAAGATTCTATCTTTGAATGCCCTGTGTTCCCAATACTTTATGATGATATGAGACAAAGTGTCCCAAACTCCAGAGCTGTCAAACCTGTCAAAGAAGCCGACCTGCATAGTTTCTTTGCAGATCTTATATACATTTTTTGAGACATGCAGCGGCGGCACCGAATAATATCATAAATTATCACATCAGGGTGCAGCATACTAAGCATTCCAATAATCTGACCACTCACCTTGTGTCGGCAACCAGGGCAGGCAACGGCTGTGCCCTTGATTCTCAAGCGGGAGCATTGTAAGTCAGGAGAAGAGCCAACTCGGCGCGGAATCACGAGTGCCCAGCTCGCAGGTAGTAGGTAGGTGTATGATAGGCGAATTATCTCATTAGCGGCCGGCGCCAAACCAACCACTATCTCTTCCTGTGGTTGGATTCGACTTTGAGGCTTACATGAGGTTGGCCCTTGGCCAATCTCTAAACTCGCTGATGTCCCGGCAAACATAAATAGGTTGAGGAACATCCGTGAAGGAGAATGCCTAAACTGTCCAAATATGGGCCTCCGTTCTCTTTTTGCAACAAGGGAAAGGGTTTGTCCAGCAATAGCCATCATGCCACAGATGGAGACTGGACTGCAGGGTCGCCCCTGAACTCACTCGAGATTCGGACGTTGGAATGGGATCCTATGCATGTAGGTTGCGGTATGGGCTCTACCCAAGCCCGGCCGCTTATCAGAAGACTGTCTCTTTGCAGATGGGGTGGAACACTCATTCATTGGCTAGAGGCAAATCTGATTGCCCCCTCACTTCGAACATCATCCTCTCAGATGTTCTGGACGTGGTATTGCAGGCGGGCGGGCCATGCCTCGGGACATAACAGGAAAGACCCCGAGGTAGCCAACTGCCATCGTCTATCTGGGGCTGGAACTCGAAGCCTGGTAGTTCTTGGGAAGATAGGCGTATTCGGCGCCTTTGTGGGCTCTACATGGGTAAAAAGAACTGTTCGTTTATGGGAGGCGTCATCAGCATCTTGTTGTCCCTGCCTGTGCGAGTACATGTGAGCAGTCATATAAAAGATGGCTTGTAAGGTTCCATCAAATGTCCTCTTGCTGCATCGCATTGCTGGCGACACCTCAGAATGGGCCCAGTATTTGTTGCGTGCTGGTGGCTTGCATGGGGGTCCCTAGTGCCGCTGATCCTCAGCGATTAACCCACTGTCATGTAGCAGAGTGCCATTCCGAGGCTCGCATTGGAGCAACAGTGGGATTCCAAGGCCGAAGTGGAACTTGGTCCAAGGTAACTAGCAATAGCGTAAACGGGCGGCCCGCGACGGGAATGAGGAGAGTTAAGAAGCTGCCGTGGAGATTGACAATGAGTGGGATGGCGCGGGCTTCGAATGAAGCAGCCGGGACTGATACCGGGGGCCTTCTCTGGGGCGTCCTCCCCACAAAAGATGCCTGAGCTATTGGCGGGATTTAGTCCGGTCCTACGCTAGCGGGTTACTGGCCCCGCTGTGGGTGCATTCACTGGCTCCAGGGTGCTAAACGGGCAAGAAGGAGGAGAGCAGATATTGGTCATGGCCCTTCGCCGGTCTCCCTTTGTGCTTGTCACTATGCAGGAAATAAAAAGCCTATAAGTAAACGAGCGAATAGCCTCTCTTTACACACAAACTCTGCCAGCCAGCCGAGCCACAGCGAAGCCCAAGCGGCCCGAGTAGAAGGGAAGGCATGAGCTGGTGATGAGGTTATCGTGAGGACTGATAAGTCAACTAAAGACATGGGTCAGGGTCGTTACAAGGGCTCCAACGCCTGCTCCATCCTGCTTTGAACCCACGAACAATGAGTCGGTTTGGTAGGTCGCTTCGGGGACTCGGAGCACTGTGCTGTCGATCTGACAAAAACTGCCAAACTAGCTGAGGGTCCCAGACATCTCAATGCTTTTGTCGCGCCGCCACGTTCACAAGGTGCATTTGACATTTGCTTGCTTCTTTTGACAAATGTCTGTTTTCTAGCACTGACAGCTCCCCCTCGAGACGCAGAAATCCTGCTATATCACCAAGCATCGAATCCCAGTCAATCTCGGAAGCTAAAAACCCTAGATTGCGCATCCCTTGAGCAATGTGGCGCCGGGGAACTGAGGCACTGCGCGCGATCTTGAATTCGGTACCCAAAGCCAAGCAGCCTCATGCCATTCAGTCCCCTTCACCAAACTTCGCACCTCGGCAGCGTATACAACCTGTCCAACCAATTCCCTAGAACTCTGTGGCCGGAACATTCTATGGCATTGGCTCTGCTGATTATTGCATCGATTGGCGTAATTACACGCCTCGCGACCTCCACAACCACATTCTTTTGGGAGTTGACACGACTGGAACATCCTTGGCACGAACCCCAAGACGAGAAGCATTGTGTTTGGCTGCTCTCAGTTGTCTCAGAGACAGCTAGCCAGGCGGAGTCACTGAAAGGGAGCCTCGGGGAGGGGGGTGCAACCTGCAACCAGTTCAAGACACGGACGAGTTCACCGTGCAGCTCACAACACAGCGGGTCCATGCCCGATTCCCAGTTGGTTGCCCTCCGCATTATTGGCCCTGGCCCCGATTTGGGTAAGCCCAAGACAGTCTTGCTCTGCCAGGAAGGTCCTCTTATCTTCTAGCATACCTACCCTCTGCTGCCCCGGCTGACACCCACACTAACATCATTTCGATATCCAAACACAACAGAGCTAATACAGCCAGAATGGAGCAAACTTCACGGTGGATTCAGAGTGACCCGGACCAGGTGGGTGACATCCCGAGTCTCCCTCTTCTAACCATTCTTCCCCTCACCCTTAACCCATCTCTCCTGCTTGCTTCCTCCTTGCCCTTCCTCATGCCAAGCTCCGGCCCATTGATGCCCGTGCCTATCCTGACATTATTCTCAGCTCCCCGAGGGGCATTTCGGACATGAACTGCCCCTGGAACTCGAGCACCGATCACCTACGGACAGTAATAGATGGACGTATGGCGATGGCTTGAACAACGATCTGGGCTATCATGACCATAATCTTCACCACAGCATCTCAAACCCCTCCGACCCGTTATCATATCAACAACCTGTCACAGACGATAGGCTCCCAAGTCCCACATATTCACATTTGGGGACTTCCTTTAGCCAGGGCCCTTCGGCTTTGGAGGTTCGATGGGTTTCCAACAGCCCGATAAGCCCGCCGGCACCTTACAGCGGCATTGCCTGCACCCTCAGCTCTAGCAGCAGTGCTCATGCCTCTCCGATACTTCCAAGTCCAGGCAATAGCGACCATTGGCCTTACCGACTCTTTCCGATAAACCATACGTATGGTGTCTCGTTGAGCCAACCCGATTCGCCCGTGGTCTCAACTGACTTTGACACGCCACACTCCGGGCGCGAGTTGCCAGAGCCCTATTTCACCAGGAGCATAGTATCTAGTACCGCATCACCTGTGGACCAAGAACTACGTACCGGGGCGCTTTTGCCTTTAGCAACTCGGCTGGGTATTGAAACGATGTCGACACAAAACCGACAGCTTGACGACGGAGCAACGAGTTCAGACATACAACGGGTAGAAAAAGTCTCGGGTAAAGGACAACTCCCTTCGCCATCAACAAAAGCAAAGACAGCATCTCGAACAAAAGGCACCAAGGCGGCTACTCCAGCCAGCTCAAGCTCAACACAGCCGCAAAAGCAATCGAAACTGAGCGGCCCTAGCTTGCGCACCGCAACCCGTCGATTCAAGCGAACCACCGACGAAACCCCTCCCAAGCCAGGCGAGTCACTGGAAGACCAGCGTGCCAGGGAGAATCATAATCAGGTGGAGAAGGAATACCGGAACAGGCTACACAAAGGCTTTGAGGAGCTCCTTGAAGCACTGTATGCCTTGCCAGTAGAGGAACTACTGATAGCCCGCCATAATATTGGCGCTGCTGGAAGTGTTGACGGAGGCCATGACAACGAGGAAGAACACATGGCCATCTTAGGGGTCCTGCTGAATGAAAGAGCTGGCTTTGGACTGCCCGCGAGTAAGGGTACAGGGGTCAAAGGGAAGAAGAAGAAGCAGAGGAGAATGAGCAAAGCCGAGGTGCTCCACTACACCTGCCGTGTACTGAAGTCAATGGGGGATGGTAATCAGAAACTGAAAGAGGAAGTAGAAGAGTTGAGGTCGTTACATGACATGAGCATGAGAGAGCATAGGAAGTAGCAGGGTTCTTTGAGATATTTCAGCGGTAGCTAATACTGGTGATCAACTTGGACTTGTAAGTAATCATTCACAGACAGCTACATTTTTGGTTGGTTCAAGGTCTACTCAAATACATATAAATCATCATCTAGTGATTGAAGCCCAATGTAGCACAAAAACACATTTGTTGTTGCCACTGACATCATTTTTTCCCTCACCTATGCCTACTGGTGTTGCATACCAATTTTGCTGCAAAACTCTTACATAGTATCGACCCTCTACACTTGGCCTTCAAATTTGTAGGTAGTTCTCCAGATTCAACTACACCGTTATAAATATGTGACACCTGCCTGCAAAACACTGAGCTTATCAAAAACAAGCTCACCAGAACAATAGTATCATATGATGACCCCTGTACAGACGTAACCGACCCAGTACGTTGGATCTAGGCGCTTCGACATTGCTTTTTTAGCAAATACCAACTAGATTACTCATGTTTACCAGCTACTTTATCACACAGTCAATAATAGCATGTCTCACCCTCAGCTCCGCTATTCAAGACTCGGAGCCCGCGGGCGGCATTCACCCAACATACACCTCGTATAGAATCATAACCTCCTCCACACCGCCCCAGGCAGGGGACACGGTGCTAGCCACATCACGAATTTCACGATGACAGCCTGAAGAAGCTAGAGCCACTCAGTTCAACACTCAAACACTCGGAGCCTGATGCTTTTCTTTCCCCATTGGAAAGGCCAACCACAACTCGTGAACCGCACATCGTGTCAATTCCGATTGCATCGATCAATTTTGCATTCCCTGTCATGCATATCGGTCTTTTTCTTCAGCTGACAAATGCCGAACCCCCTGGTTGAACGAGAGCGATAAGAAAAAAGGGTACATCTCCCTCCGTTGTCGACAACCAGACAACGCTGTCCCCCTTGTCCCCTGTCATTCGTCTTCGTCTTCGCCCATCCCACCATATTCTCTGGTTGCCAGGGACCAATTAAAAAGCACACAAGGTTGTGTCAGGTCTGCCACGAGGCAAGTTAGCGGCACAGTTCTCTCGTCTCCGAACACAAATCCGGGCCGAGCGTTGGAAGCAAAAAGAAAACTAAAAGAAAAAAACTGATAACGTTATCTCATATCTACCTTTACCAAAAACCAAAGAGAGAAAACAGGACAAAGAAAACCCAAGTTTCTAAGATATCAAGCTTCGGTAAGCTGAAACGTGAATCCCACGTACCCCTCCTTTCACCTTTCCCTATTCAAGATATATCAACAGCAACTACCGATTGAAGGTTGTTTGTTGTGGTGTTTAAGCTTCCTTGTGTCCGTCACCCGTTGTGGGCTTCTTAAAAAGGGGGGCGGTGGGTGATCAGCCAGTGAAGAATGACATGGACCCCTGTAAATGGTCCAGGCCCAGGGACAACCTGCAAGTCTACCACCAAGTGCCGAAGAGCGATGCACATCGGTTCAGACCGATTGGTGTCCATTCGATGTTTGCCGTCCGTTTTTGTCTTCGATGATCCTGCCCTGGGAGTTGCATTCGTATCCCAGTGGCCCAACCTGCCAGTGGTACTGATGATTAATCAACGATCCCTGAGTGCCATGATAAGAAGAACAGAGCTAAGACCAAAAGAGATAGTGTCAATTCCTTATCATCCCAAAGACGGGACATGAATCATGGGGATTCCATTTCGGGGATGAGCGTGGAGTAAAACCTGTCGCGCTGGTTGATGAGTGTAACCTTGCTAAATCCTTTCCGTGAATGACGAAAACGATACTATGGTAGCTTTCCAGCTTTCTCCGAGCAAGACTGCCTTGCAGTGATTTAAGGTCAGCAGACAGAAGGCTATTTACTGGGCTAATTAACTGCAGATTCGTCTAAGCAGGGGCCCCTCTATACTTTGAATCAATCAGGAGAGTCTGTCCTTCTAGTATACTTACATACATCATGAATACCATCAGTGCTGACTATCAGGGCCGATCCATCTAGGTGCCCAACAAAAAGCCAAAGCTTGCAAGATCACCCAAAGTCACACAGCATATGCCTTTCACTATAACAGGAAGTTGTCCAAAAGCCGGTGTCCACCACTGCGCGGTAGGAAAGGGTACGCTACCCGTGCCACCCATCATCCCATTTCTCCTGCCATGCCCTCAATCCTCTCCCTTCCCTGCCCCACTGCACAATCGTTTCACAGCATCATGCAACCTCTGCTTCGCTCTTCGCTTTCGCTTCCAGTGCGCCCCAACTCTCTCAACAAAATGCATCCTGTCTTATCAGACAAGATTTTCTCAACGCAAAATTCCCAATGAGGCACTCCTTCAACCTTATCTAAACCTATCTGTCAATTTTGCCCTCCTCTCTCTTCCCCTTCCTCACCGTTCCAATCTCTTCCATCATATTTACCCCATCAAGATAGGAATCATCCCCCTCCGGCCTCGGACACTCCAAACTAACCCCAAGCTCCTCAGCCTAGTAAAACGCCAACAAAATAGTCCAGACACTCTTGGCTAGACCTTCATAGTCTGTTTCTTAGTGCAAATCCTTCTTTTTCGTTGTCACGCCTTGTGTGACGAACGGAAATGGGGTCGACAGGGTATGGAACAAAGTCCATCTCACCGTTAGACCTAGCAACCAGCTGCGGGGGAGAATCCTTGTACAACACAAAGTCTCCCCATTCCCAGAACTGTGAAGACCATCTGAACCGCGCGAAACTGCCAGTGGCACCGGAAATGAAATGGGAATAATCTTTGATACCTTGTTGTGTTGTCCCCAGTCTTCCTTGTTTGACAAGGGCTACGGCTGCATGAGTTTCCTCAGAGAAGGGACTATCTCCAATACGGCGGATGACAGTCACTCCGTATTCTGTTTTCCGGTCATTGCCCAGTGGTTTAATCCCACGAATCCCCCAGATGGGGAATCCCGGCTGATAATTCTGGCGCAGTGGTGCCGGCCAGCTTCGGATGTTGGTTGAGGACCGTGAAGTAGGCATATCAGTCAGATCATGTGCGGGTAGGAGCCTAGGACAAGAGATAATGGTTTAAGAGAACCAGGAAAAAGAAAGTATCACAGAAAGACTGGGTTGATTTGCTTTGATGTTACATTTCTTCCCGGAGAGACTGCCATCCAATTTTGCCATTGCCATGCCAGGCAATTGGTGGGTCCCATAGTGACAAATAGTACAGATACACAGGAGATCTAACAAACTCCTGAGACACTCCTTGCAAGAGAAAAGGGAAACAAAATGCCATAACTTTCCGTCCAAACCCATCTGTCTCAGGCATTGCCGCCCTGCTGTAAAATGTGATTCTTGTGCGAGAGAAAGAGAAAGAAACCCAGTGAAACGCCATCGGACCATCCGTCCATTCCATACATAAGACTTTTGTCCGCCCGCCCAACCGTTGTGCATCCCTTCTATATCGCTTTTTACTCCTCAACAACACCAAAGTAGAACAGAACGAGAAAGAAAAGAAAAGGCTGAAAGCTCAGCCAACGTCCAGTCCCAAGCTGGGATAACGTCATAGTGGGTCCCCTTATGCACCCTTAGCCCTTGTTCGAAAACCAACATCAGATACCCTCTTCTTCTTGATAAACTGCAAAAGGGAAACAGAGCTCAGAAATACTCCACAGCTCCCTGATTAATGGACAGTCCTCACACAAGCCCCTGTCTTGCTCAGGCTCGGATTCCGGGCGCAGACCCCTACCCTGTGGACCACAAAGTTGAGGTCCCACACCCCTGAGCTCCCGTCCAGCACGACACTGACCCAACAGCACAACCGCCCTTGGCGAGACAAGGTAGCTGCCGACTCCTCGCCAAAGCCGGTGAAATCCGCAAGCAGGCAGCGAGAGAAGACCCAATCGTCTTGGTCATCGACGTGGGGGACGGTGTTTGTTACGAGGTCAAACTCGGTGCTGTTGAGGCCGATCACGCTGGCCGCTGAGAACGGGAGCCGGATGCTGGAGAGGAAGCCTTGTACAAGAGACCTTGGCAAGCCAACCCGCTCGATGAGGCCGGGTGAGTGGTGATTAGCGGTGGTGTAGCTGGTGACGTTGAGATAACAGTGAGGGACGTGGATGAGGGGTGTCGTCATGGCTTGGGGCTCTTGGACATGCCGACTGCGATGGGGACGGCCCGTCGAGGGCACTGTGTCCGGGAGGCATATAGTCTGGAGGCCTTCGTATGATGTATCAGTGGGCCAGATGGCGACGATGAGGCTGTCGCCTTGGGTGCTGTCGCCAGGGACGTAATGCCACTCGAGGGGTTGCATGGTGGGCGGTTGGTATGGAAACTGACTTGTGATGGGAGCCTCGTCGTCCAGAGGTGATGTGATTCCGAGGGCGGTCATTGTAGTGCTGGCCATGTCCGGATGAAAAAAGGCCTGGAGGGAATGGTCAGACTTTATGGCGAAGAAATTATCGTCTGATGACCTGATGGTGTCATGTAAGTTGTGAAGATGGGAGGGAGCAACAGATGCCGTACGTAAGCCTAGCAGCCAGGTCAGCGAATGTTTAACATTCGAGTCTTGAAGTCAAAGGTGTGTGTGAAACAGAAGGAAAGAAGGACGGGACGGTGCCTCTTATCAGGTACACTGTCTCCGAGACATGCACACGGGATGAGATGTCAGCAGCAGACAGTCGGCGCTTCAAGTCCCTTGATGGATGTTGGTTGGTACCAGATGAGATTCCCACGTACCGAGGAGACGCTGGGACGGGTACCCCAACGCAGGGGTGCCAAGGTTGGGGTTTTTGACAAGTGCGCCCAGGCCACACACTTTAGATGTCACTGCAGGGCGATGAAAATTGGGGGTCCAAGCGCTGCGTGTGTGTGTGCCTGGATTGTACAAGCACGTTGGCTGCTTTCCTGTCCTGGGTTCTGGCTATCTTGTCGTGATGGATGCAGCTTTTAATGGCCAGGCTCGACATCTATGTAATGTAAGACAATGAGAAAGGGAGAGAGTGACAGGGTGAGACCAGACATTCGGTCAGTCTCCTGGGTCAGAAATTGAAGGCGGGAATCCACCCGGGAGGTACCTACCTAGGTAAGCGTGAGGGTGTGAAGTCCGGGTAAATGTCCCACTTGGAGGATCTGCGCACTTGAGTTGTGCTCAAAATTGGGTACATGTCAAGTCACCTCAGACGGTAGGACGACAGCGACGACACATTTATTGGCGAAGAATACAGTGAGGGTATCTGGACGAATTGCCGGCGGCAACCTTAGAAGTTCAGACAGGAAACCTCGTCGTTCCAGCCCTAGCCGTGCCGCCAGACCATCTCTCGGCAGCCCGTCCTTGGCACATTCACAAGATTCCTAAGGCGAGCTTGGCTCAAGGGGCCTGCGCAAAAATGGACCAAACTGGATAGGCGCGCTGCTTCGCGAGATGGACAGCATTGATGGTCCCGACAGTTTGGACCAAGTCCCATAAACAACAGGCCAACCTTGCCTTGTTGGGCTTCGTTGTGCTGCCGGCGGTGCTGCCGGAAGTCTCTTCCAACACTCGCGATTCGTTTTGGAGCCAACAGTGTGGAGCTAAAGACGTCTGGGGTGCTGAACAGGGAAGGTAAAACCACGACAGCATGAAAAACATTTCATGGTGTGCATGTGCGCTTGGGACCGATAATCTGACAGGAGATGCTGCTCATCGAGTCTTCATGGCCACGACGCGCTTCTTTTTCCTGAATTCAGCTCGCTTCTGCCAATGCCCAGCTGAATCGAGCCAACAGGAGGGCTGTGATACGGCATATCGGCCCGAAATGTCGATGGGTTCGGTTAGTCCCTAGCAGCAACGCAGTGTTTGAGCTGACATGCTGGCAGAAGGCACTGCTATCTCATTGGCTGCTTTCTGGTCCCGAAGGCTATCGGAGCTTGCAGATCACATTCTTCTCCCTGGTGGCCCAGCAGCCTGGGTCCGATCTCATATTGAATGCAGCAATTAGAAAGGTCACAGTGGCTTCTTCACTTTTGGAATGCCGGACAGTATTTACGAGCTCAAGGTTAAGATGGGGTATCTCACTCGGTCGGCCATTGGCGTCCTCAGCCCGAGGATCTGGAAATCGAAGTTCAACAATCTCAGTGAACCAACAGGGAGTGAACCCAAATACCCGATCCCTGGGATGCTATGGTGGAGCATGAACTTGGATCTGGGGATCGGGAACCACATACTTATTAGTGCACTGGGTACATGAACAAAACCGGCGTAATCCGTTCACAGCGTTGTCCAACAAGATAGGTCATACGAATGTTTCTCCACATCGGGAGCTTCGGTTGACAGATACCTATCTGTTTGGAATTCGGTTTATATATAGATATACTAATGATTTGGAAGGTCCCAGTAACTTGAGCTGCTCGGATTCAATCAACTGAGCCTGGCGAGTTGATCCTCGACTTCCCCGGTTCACAAACAAACGCATAGTTATTGGGGTGGTTTAGTTTAGCCATGGTGGTTGTTTAGGAACGTTGTAAATGATTTTCCCAAAGTCAACCGCTGAACACCAAGTGTCGGCGGTGGGTTTCAAAGACCAAGGTAAAGAGGATAGAGGCAGCAGTTCGACATCAATTGACTGGTTTCGAGAAAAGTCGATCTACAAAGGATGGCTGCATCAACCTGGTCCCAAACATTCGGGCATCGGACCTTTCCGCCCGGCTTGCCATCAGCTGCGGCACCTCATGCAGCAAGCCAACCCCAGTCTTCCCCCCACAGATACCACGGATAACCAGCCGCTTCAATGTCTCGGCCATACTTATACCATCATCACAATACAAAGAAGAAGCTAGTCACTTTGTGTACCCGGCGAGCTCAAAGTGACAAATGATCGACAGCTTGCTTCGGCTGCGTTCCCGAGAACCCCCCTGGTGTCGCAGCGGCTGAATGGTACACTGCTTAAGTACCTTATTTTTTTGGTGTCAAGGATGCCTTCGATCACCGCATCTGCGAGTTGGCCTGCGAAAATGGCTTCTCCCATGGGCGGGTTGACCTTGGTCTCCGGGCGAGCCGGAGCGAATATGCCGGGCCGTAAAAAGAGGGTATGAATGTTGGTATTCTACAAGTCAGAATCAAGTCAGTAAGTATTCGGTATCAAAAGACATGACAAGAAGGCTAGGAGTAAAAGCAATGGAAATAAACGTAAGAAAAAGAGAAAACATAACCAAGAAAATATATTTACTAAACAATCTCATACCTGTCTGCCTTGGTAGCAGGCGTTCTGAGTAGAGTCCAACTTAGTCAAACCGCAGCCAGAAAAAAATTTCGAACCCTGAAGAAGAATGAGCAAATATCTAAAGGTTCTCATAACGTTGTTCTTTCTGCTAGTGCTGCCCCTAACCATGTCATTATTCGCAGACTGACACTCCAATAACAAACGCTGGAATCTTGTCAAAGATATAGAAGTAGAACGTACCCCGAGGCGCTCGGTCAACAGCTCCATGGCCTCTTCGGCTGTGTTCTCGCCCCACGTGTTGGCCACCCAGCTTACAACGGCAAACTGGAACAGCCGCTCATTCGCCGGGGTTAGGTGTCGGATCACCTGGTCGAGGAACGCCTTGGCGGCTCCGAGGCAGTAATCAACTTGGGCTTTCCTGCCGGCTTCCGTCTCAACCTTCACGAAACGGTCATCCGAAACAGTGAGGGCTTCAACCTCACCAGCAAGAGAGTCCCAGTTGAACCAGGACCAGGCATTGCTAATGAATCGACGCCGCTCGGAGGGCCTCGGGCGCGCCTCGACACAGGGTTTCGGTGGCAGAGCCCTGGTTTGAGATGTTAGCGCTGGTTTTGAGGGGGCTGATAGGAAGCTGGCCATACCAAATGCAGGCTTGGGCACCCGAGAGCTTCTCGATCAGCTCCGGCTCATACGACATGAAGTCCTGGTGGGCCAGGTGCTGCCCTTTCCCAGAATACTCCTGCGGCATCGCTGCCGGGGACAGTAGGTAGACGTCTTGGATGTCCCTGTTTGCTGGGCACTGGAAAGCGATGGCATCTCCCAACAGGCCGGTCGAGTTGACGATGATGATCTTCATTTTTGCTTGTTGTTGTTGCTGCTGAAGAACTTTTGTTGTTTCATCGCAGCAGATAAAAACAAAGACCAGATCAAAGATTCTTCTTGGAACCTGAAACCATACCGCAGTTTACGACTTCCACTCCTGCCTTATTCTCTTTCCTCTATGCTACTGTTCCTTTACTCTGCGCCTGCCACAATCACTTATTCAGGGGAGACCCACTTATCCCAGTTCACGTCCCTGAACTTGAATGGACTCTAGTGAAATAATTCGAAGGTCTGTAACCTCAGTTCTCAGCCTCTAAGATTGATTGTGGCTCAAGACTTCGTCGACTGTCCTGCTTCTGAGTCACAGAGTCTTCCAAAGTACACCAGTTATTCTAGATTCAGGGCACAAAACAAAGGTGGCTGCTCCTGGAAAAAGCTTGATTGTGGTTCTTGAGATTCATTTGTATGGCACAAGGAATAGCGTTCTTTCAAGAATTAACAACATACCATAGGCATCTAAAAAGCTTCATGTTGTTCAACTACTCCACCAAATCAAATCATTAGAAAGCGACTTTGTGTGAAGGCACCAACACAACATCCAACAACATTATCTCACAGCTGAAGGGATTGCATGTGACAGTGCTCGAGTGTTCAAGTGGACAGAATCGCCGGGCACCATTACGCTCTTCATCGTTGCCTAGACCTCCAGGCTCTGTAAGAACCAAAAAAGGGATGGCACCACGGATCGCTATCCCCGCAGTACAATGGAACCATCCGGGTCCTTCTCAGCTGCCTTGTTCAAGCGTCTGCATCCAAACCAATGACACTGGGTCATTGAAGAAAGACACTTCATCAGATAAAGAACATCAGAGGGTGCCTTGTGACTGTTTGGTTCGTCAGTCATGGGCCTAGGGCAAACTAGCTGCTTCTAATGCAAGTTAGGCGCGGAATTCTATTTTTCTGCCTGTTCAATGCCGGTTTGCCTTGATCAAAATTTTCCGTGGTAGTCCGCTTCGCTCAAAGGTGCCTCTTGCCTGAATACTAAACAAGCTGGCTAAGTCATGACTGCCGGAACATGACAGTGTGTCACGGAACCATGGAATATTCGTCCATCCCCACGACCTGAATAGCGAGGTTACTTCAAGTATAGATTAACAGGAGCTATCAGAGATGAAGCGGCTGGGAGTGGGCATGATGTGGGCATGATGTGGGCTTCCTTCACTGTCGGGCAGCCAGCTCTAGGCTCCGCCTTATGACATGACACGGGGCAACAGAGAAAACTCCGCATAGGCAAGCAAACATGAGGGCCCTGTTCTCTGTAACCTCAGCTCTCCTCTCTTCAAGTGCCTCGCAAACAGGAACATCCAAGATGTTTGCATACTTTTTCTGCTTCATTTCACTTCTTCTCAAGGATATTATAACCGCTGCTGATGGATTGACGCTACTCGGAGGGCGCGCCCGAGGCCTTGACACAGGGTTTAGCTGCCAGCCGCCGGCGGTTTACCCGGTGCTGGACTGGTTCAACATCACCTACATGTGGAAAAAGAAGCTGAGGTCCAGGGGCTCTCGGCAAATTTTCACCGTCTGGAGTTTCCGTTTCGACTTTCACGAGGAAGCCATTTGGCGGCTCCGAGGCAGTAGTCACTTGGACTTTCCTGCCGGCTTCGGTCTCAACCTCTACGAAACGGTCATCCAATATGGCTCTTGCCGAGAGAGAGAATGACCTTAAACGAGAGAGGCCAAAGTCGCCGAATAAGAAGTCAGCTCACCAGAGGCTCAAAACATCGAGACAATGGAGGCGTTCCTCAAGGCAACCGGTGCTGGACAACAGGCCCAGTACCAGGAATTCGAAAAGAAGAAAGCAGTTTTCCTACGACAGCATGGATACCAGGCAACCTTGCTTCAACGGATTATGATCCAAGCTGGTCTGGAATTCATTTCCACGTCGGAAGGGGCAGCGCAACCAGCACGGATGAGAACGACAGCGATATACGTTGGTTATTCTTGTATGCCTTGCACTTCTACCACTCCTTGCCATCTCCATTCTGCCTGTCTATCGGATTACCGATATGATTTCTAACAAAGATATGAAGTGGCAATTCAGTCCAAAAAAGGACTGCGATGCTTCGGGCCAAGGACGCCAGCGACAACGACATCAAGGTGCCCCAAGACTCATTTAACGGTCGATGCTGCCGAAACCTGGCGGCATGGCGCTGGGCGGAGATCACGTTGCGCCAACACCGCTTTCAAACCATCGAAATGCTATGTTTTAATTGGAGAGTAGGTTTTCCGATGCTCCTGTCAGTTCCTGCTTGATTTCTGACCGTACTCCAGACAACCAGAGCCTGCCAAATGTATCTGATCCGGATGCTAAAAGCCCTCACTCGACAAGGACATGGGCGACTGTGCAGCTACGTTGACCTAGGCGTCTCAATCGACACTGCAACGACCAGACTGGCTGAACTCCAAACGTCCGTCTGTGAGAAAGAGGGCTCCCCTTGAGAAAAGGCTGGTTGAGACAAAGGCCTAGGGGAGGAGAAACACGAGCTTGCTGGCCTTCAGCCACTGATCCCTGGTGTGCCGTAGGGCGCCTAGCGAAAGCAGTGAAAGTACAAAACAGGAGTCTTTTGTCGTTGCCCAGTGGTAGCTGTTAGCTGCTACTAAAAGGAGACCAGCTGTGCCGCCCTCCGGCCCCGCGAAGCCGAACTCGCCAGGCGAGAGGCAGTGATGTCGGAGCAGAAAGTCGCTCACGATGAGCGCGAGGAGCTCCTTAAAGCTGGTGAGGATGGCCTGGAGCAATAGGAAGAAGATAACATGGCATATACCACCAAGCTTGTTGAGAGAGATAGAAGCTGGCCAACGCTGTCACCGACAGAAAAGAGTCGGTGGAGATGTGCCTGACGAGGAAGGTCATGGCCAGCAATCTTCTCCCAAGCTGTCCGCCAGAAGCCCGACGCACTCAACCCTTAGAACTAATCCTTTTCTCAAAGTGGAGGAGCTTTGGGCAAACGTACGAATCACAGGCGGCGCCTTATTTGGATTCGATATCTTGTCCATGTCAGCTATCATCTCAACCCAGCTCTACGATGGGCAGAAGGAGCAAGGACATCTACAAGCATAACTTATCAATTGAACTGTGGTAGTATTCATTATTGTTTTCGTCGTATACGATCTTTACCGCTACCTGTGACCCTGCCCTCCATGGACTTCACTTGCGTCCCAATGCTTGCGATCAGAGTACTCAAATTAATGGTCGATGTCGATGAACGCTGACATTCCGTGGGGGTCATCCCTTGTTCTTGGGGATTGACTGAAGAGTCCGGAGCAGAAACCAACGACCACAGAACGGTGAGCACTTCACGTGCTTTCCTCAAAAGATGTTGTGAGACGGGATTTCGGCCAGTCATAATAAATCTTTTTTATCCTGTACATCTTCAGCCCTGCGACGTTGATCTGAGTGCGCCCCTTTTTCTATTGAACTATCCAGACATTCCGGTGATGCTTGTCTCGAGCAGTGTACCAAGTCCTCTGTTCATCGGAAATAGTATTTTTCGACGTCACGATGCTTCTCCTGCTTGACCATGTCGGTACCTTAATCAAGGTCCTTGACAAGCTGAAATGTGGTGATGCTCACCAAGTCTTTGTTAGTGATTTGACCCCCCGAATAGGACAGAAAATGAGGATTTTCAGCACTAGAAAACACATCTTGATCAAAACTTTCCCTTGTAGATCAGCCGCCCCTTGCCCCTGAAACAGGAGGACAGAGAAAATCGTCACGAGGTCAATTTGACAATCTCGCGCGATAAGACGATCCATCGGAAAAGAACATCACAAGATCCAAAGCAGGACCAATGGGAGCGCGAGACAGCGATTGGGAATTCCAGAAGCCCAGCTCCCTGAGGGGCCACTCAGTGGGAGCTTGGCTCCTGGAGGGGACCCGGGCAGCGTCATTCTTGGGACCAATAGCGGCATCGTAACGGGTTAGAATCTGGGGAACCCCCACGCAACCCGACGCGGTGGAGATACGCAGAGGGAGGGACAAGGTATACCCCCCTCACGTGAGACTTGTTCGATGCAAGCAGCCAGGGAGCCGCTACCATTGGAATTATATTGCGTTTAGTGGGCCGAGGAGAGAGACTGATGAACACAAAGAAACCCAGCAGGTCGGGGGGAAGAAGAGCGACACTAAAGAAGGGAAATCGATCGATGGTCTTGAACTTCAACCTGCATGTGGGGGTGGATCTGGGAAAAGTCCGGCTTAAGGAAAAAAGAAGCAAGGAAGTTCGGGCGAGAACAGACCGAAATGCCCTTGCTTTTCTATCATTGTCATCAGACATGGGGAAGCGGTGTGGCTCAAGGTGTAAGATGACAAAAACGGGGAAAAACGGCAGCTAGGAAAGAAACAGGTCTGGATGACGAAACCGAATGAGATGTTGGCTTCTGACCGAGCGAGAATTGGGTGCCTCCCATTGACCAGTTGGAAGCCGATGCCCTCCTCCTGCGTGTGTTCAGAGGGAGGGGTGGCGTTGATGAGAATGGTCACGACGTGGAATTTTGGGGTTTGCCCCTGACAAACCCATGCTGCCAATGGTCCTTGACATCGGGAACGGAGGGGCGCCAAGCTCGTTGCCCAAGAGTTGGGGGTCACTCCACTGTAACACCGCACATCTTTGGGGCTTCGAGCCCCGTTGTGGTTCTGTCCATGGTCAACTTGCAACTCCCGTGGTTTTGGAGACGAGCATTTTCCCCGAACTTTGTGTGCCCGACTAGATTTGCCGTGCTACCTTTCTAACCAACGGATAATTTGTTGTTAGCTGATGCAAATGCCCTACTGACACATAAAATGGGAAAGGTGGCGGGTGTGTTACTTGATGGGATCATGGCCACGGCTTTGTGTTCTGGCATGGCCGGAGATGTTATCACGGGATCATCTTGCTTTCATCTATGTATTGCCCAGATTGGGACCAGATTACCCGACACCCATGTATGTAGATATGTGGTACCTATATCTCACCGCCGCCTTTGCCCGACTGATACTGGTAACGCACCCATATCCGTGTCTGCTCAACGACTGGCTGTGGAAGAAATTCCAGATGCCTTGGAACGCTTGGAGGCGCATCTTCTGGGTGGGTAGGGCAAACTGACCACTCGGTAGGCGTGGCATCTTCAACGTGCATGCCACGCAAGCCATGATCCGGTTCCGGTGTCACTTCCGCATGGTTAGCCGCTTCTTGTCTGTGGTGAACCCCCATCAGTCTTTCTCGGCATCATCCTGACTCTTTAGCGCCCCCACGCGAGGCAAAGATGCTAGACAAGGACCACCTCTTGGCAAGAGGCCCCCTGGGTCCATCATTCATGGATGATGGTGTGTTCTTAGAGCCTCAGATTGTCCCTGCCAGAGGCTCACCTTCCGAAAAGATCGGGCCGGCAGGGATGCCTGAATGCCTACGGCTTAAGCTTGTGTTGCTTCAGGTCCGTATATGTTCCCCATCATTCCTTCCCTGGTTGTTCACCTGACTTCAACTTGGATCACCTCTGCTCCACCGCGATCAAACTTCGTGGTATAAGTATCCAAGACTCATCAACCTCTCCCTCCCCGACGTTCCCATTCTCGTACCCAAACATCACATCTTCCGTGCCTTCCGGTTTTCTGCGTGGCTGTTCTTCCTTGATATTCTTTTACACCATCACCACAACATCACCCCTTACACCGGACATTCATCAAGCTCCCATCAAGCTTCCATCAAGCTTCCACCAAACACCCGCTACCAAGTCACCACCGTCAGTGGCCTAGCGTCCCGCTCTCGATCCAACACCATTTCCAGATCCAATACCCTCTCCAGCATACCTACAATGAATCCCTCAACAAGCTTCAGCATGCCTGTCACACCCACCCACCTCCCATCAGATAGCTTCGACGAGCAAAGCCGGCTCGAAAGACTTCCCAATGGCGTCTACGTGCCCATGCTGGCCTTCTTCGCCCCTGATGATGAGGTTGACATTCCCTCGACGCAACGGCATACAGCGCGCCTGCTCGCGGCCGGTGTAAGTGGGCTGGTGGTCCACGGCTCGAATGGCGAAGCTGTCCACATGTCCCGTCATGAACGCCAGGCGGTGATCAAAGCGGTGGCTGACGCCGTTAGACACGAGTCGGACCACGCCCAGGTGCCCATCATTGCTGGCTGCTGCGCCCAGTCAATCCGGGAAACCGTTGAACTCTGTCAAGAGTCAAAGGAAGCTGGGGCCACACACGCACTTGTCCTTCCGCCAGGCTACTACGCTGGAATTCTCAACAAGGACATCATTGTCGACTTCTTTCACAGCGTTGCGTCCAAGTCTCCCATTCCCCTTCTTGTTTACAACTTTCCCGGCGCCGCCAATGGAGTCGACCTGGATTCTGACACCATTCTTCGCATTGCCGCACACCCGCGCGTTGTCGGTGTCAAGCTGACTTGTGGAAACACTGGGAAACTCGCCCGCCTCGTTGTTGATATACCAAAGGTCCGCAACGGCAAGCACGACTTTTTCGTTGCAGGTGGCAGTGCCGACTTCGTCCTCCAAGGCTTGGTCGTTGGCGCCCATGGAACCATCAGCGGCTTTGCCAACCTCGCTCCCAGAGCTTGTGTGAGAATTGGGGAGCTTTTCGAGCAAGGAAAACTAGCTGAGGCAAGAGATCTCCAACATGAGGTCGCCAGAGGTGACTGGCTTGCCATCCGTTATGGGTTCGTCGGTGTCAAGGCTGTTATGCCTTACTTCCACGGCCAAGGAGAGTTGACTTGCGTAGAGCCACGACTACCATTCAAGTCACTAGGACAGAATGGAGATACTGTACAAGAAATTCAGCAAGGCATGGCTGGTGTTTTGGAGATCGAGCAGCGACTTATTGCCGAAGCTGCCGCTTAGTTTAAGGAGGTTCACCACACTTTACACATTTTATTCATTATATCGCTAGAGTGTACAGCAGGCCTGGAAGATGGGTCTTTGGGAGATTACGGTTACCAAAAGGAATTACTTTTAAGGTCTGTTAGACAAAGAAAGGGTAGTTGCGGGTTACTACATGGGTTATCAGGAGTTTATATCAAGCCGTAGATCACATCAGCAATTGCATTTCTTGGCTTGCATTGCAATGAATGGAATTTTTCTCTTTGGAAACTCATGACTGTTCTGTGAATCTGTATCAGTAATGAAAAATCACCCCACCCAACAACGTCCAAGCTGCTTGCATATTTTGTACACCCCAGCTGATCCACCAAGATGCCCGATAACGTGATTGTTTAGTTACTGTTCACTAATATGCCTCAAACATTCTCGATGTTCCACAACTTGGGTTTCTTCAAGCAGAGCCTCTTCCGACCCAAGTACGACAGTTACGGCATGGAATGTATGTACAACATGTGACCCTCAAACATAAATATGACGATGGTAACGCCCGCCTTTATGCCGGTAAACCTCAAAGTCCCACGCTATGATTATCTCGAATGATGGCGTTGAATCTCACACCATGGACTTGAGCCCATAGAAATCAAAGTGAGCCAGCCCAGTCCGAAGTTACTCTAGTAACACCTGAATGATTACCTACTTGAAGCTACACAGAGCCTTGTATCACCTTGATCTTTAACCCCCACGCTCATCCACTTCATCTAGGCTGTATGCATGCATGCGCCACGTCTCCCCCTCAACCGCTTTGAATCCGTCCTGATACATGTGCATGTACATGTACATGAGAACATACCGGCATACATACGCCCGACCCAGCTGGAATCACAGCAGCTTGGGATCAAATGCAGGACAGACTTTACCGAGGGCCGAGGTGTGGTTCAACTTTTTCAAAAGTGCACTTTGTCCCACTCCCCATGTTCAAAGTTCAGCTCACTCAACAGACTTGACTTGTTCATATCGTCCAACCATGATCTGTTACTTCACCTCACCCCAGCCTATCTTGAACCCTATATGCAATGCTTTCTTTGGGCCTCACCGCCATGTTTTCAGCCCGAGCTCCCTCAATCTTCATGATAATAACAAGGCAGCAAAAAAGAAAAATACCTCGTCTAGCAAAAGGCGCCTAGGGCAGGATCCAATTGCTGATTTCACACAGGCTATAGCCAGCCCTCCTCTATCTTCTTGACCACTAAAAACCCCTTGTCAAGCTCGGCACCGCTATACCCTCCATCTTTTCCCACCCCGGTCTTCTGGAATCCTAGCCTACTAGCAAAATCATCCACAACGTCCGAAAACCAAACCCTCGGTCCCTTTCCCATGCATGACTGCGGCTCTTCGGTGCAACTAAACCCCAAAACAGACACTAAACCGGGCTGGAGTCATTGTGATGTGTGTGTAACGGTAAGCATAAACCGCCTCCCCCCCCGGTCTGGACAATTCTTTCCGTTTTACCCGCTATATGCGGCATGTATAATCGTTTAGGTGAGCAAATCCACTTGAATATTATCCCACAGCTCTGGGCCTCCTCTCTCAAAAGGTCTTTGATACCACCACCCCCCCCCCCCCCACCTACAACACAGCATCGCCCATCTTCATGGCGGATATGTGGGCGGTAAGCAAGCGGGATTTCTTTCCTAAAAACGAGAGATAGACCCTAATTCACCGAAATCATGACCGCGGTAGAAGGACACCTGAGTAAGTTCCTCATGTGCTATCCCCAGGCAATAACAACAACAGCAACAAGGGCGAAAATACTACCTCCATTCATCTGCGGATTGGATACTTTAGATATACAGGAAGAGTCTGGGGGGTCATGATCACTACTGTCATATATGTGGCTTGACTCACTTGGGATAGGATGCACCGATGTTAGGAAATCATCACCAAACTTCCCAAAGAGAACACATAGACAAAGAGAAGACAAAGGAAGTTAGGCAAAATATATGCTGTATTTACTGCCCCAACGCTGCGTAGCTAGGTACCTTTTCCGGCCAAAAAGCACGATGCCAGAATCTACAAACTAAGTAAGGTGTGAAGCGCTGGAAGCCAGTTATAAGCTATATCTCTGAATGTACTTCTTTCCCCCCTTGTCAACGTGGCCCTAAGGGTATTTAGTTATCGTTACACTATGATACATGAAACTCTTTGAGATAAGTGTAGAATTGTTTGCCCGGTGGTGCTTGTTTCTCAAAAAGCAGGTACGGTTGTTTGCCTTCCTTGGTGTGCCAAAACGTAGGTAGGACGAGGAGGGAAAAAACTGCTCGTATGAATGCTGTCGGTTCGGTAAAAGGTCAACGAGGGGCGCCCCTATCGCTCTGTTGATACCGCGCGTGACTGGTATCAAACGCCGATAATGACGGTCCGGACTTTGACGCCGAGAAACCACCAACCTTGCCGTTTGATTTGGTACTTCCTCCCTCCTTCTCCTTCTTGGTATGGAAGCTCTTCGCGTACTGTGGATGGAGATTATCCACTGCAGCCACGAGAAACTCCTCCTTGTCCATGTCCATATCCTCGTCATTAGCGTGATATGACGTGGGCTCTGCTACGTCGAGACCGTCCTCAAAAGCTTCAGCAACGGAGGTGTATTGCTTCCCCGTCAGGTAATGATGCAAGGTCTTTTGCATCTTCTTTGAAGGCGGCTTCACGGAGCCAGAGACTTTCTTCTCGTGATACTGGCGAATCAGGCTCTTATCCTGGATGTTCTCAGCCGGCTCCCAAGTAGGATTCTGCCCCGCTGGCCACTCGCCTACCCAGAGGACGAGGTACTTGTGTACTTGGGTTCCGTTCTCGATGATCCACTGGTCGTCTAGGAGCTCCTTAAAATCCCAGACCTCTTCCTGCAGCAATGGCGCTTTTCGCTTCCGGGATTTAGACCCCTTCTTTTCCTTCTTGGATTCAACCTCCTGGGCTTGATCTTTGGACGCTGGTGTGGCGGAAGAGGGTTCGGCACTTTGGCCAAGCCTGCCCCGGCCAACTGCTGCTGGGGTCCATTGAGCGATCTTGAGCGGCTCCGGCTGATGAGTTGGAGAGGATATCTTCGACTGCTGTGTTGTATATGATTTAGCAGGAGTGGACTTGGATGTTCTGGAATCTCCCGCACCATTTTTAGTCCCGGCCTTTTGCTCGCGAAAGGCTGCAGCAAAAGCGGGATGAATATTCCCTCCTAGCATGGGGGGTGAAATCGATGCCTGCTTGGGCTTGGGCGGATACACAGGGGTTTCCTTCCGTCCAGGCAGTGCTGGCTGTGAGAAAGGAGGTAGCACACTTCGTCGGGATGACGCCAAACTGTTAGCTCGCGACGTCTTGGCGCCCAATGGTTCGAAGGGAGGGGGCACAAGCTGATCGACCGTCTCTGCTTCAGAGGTTCCAACCCATTGACCTTCTTGTTCGGCATCGTAGAGCTGCTCAACTTCGTCGTCCACAAAGTCTGCATGCAATTGTCGTTGAATGGCAGCTTCGTCCGACTCCAGGTCACTGGCCGTGTGCTCAGTCTCCAATACCATGCTTATTTTCCTCATCTTCGGTGTTGCAAGGGACGGTCCCGCTACCTGTTGTACCAGAGAAAGAGTTTCGTTCGCTGGGCTTGTCGGATTCGGCGATTGAGACTCGTTGGGTTTGACTTTGGGAGGTCTGTCGACAGGTCGTTTGCATTCAGCAATGGCAGCCGCGGCGGCGGCCTTCTTCTTTGCCATCTGTTTCTCTCTCAGAGCTAGCTGTGTTGCCTTCTTTTCTTCTGCGAGTCTCTCGGCATTGCGGTACTCCCAATCCTCGAGCTCGCGCGGGGAGATGTAGTCGAGCACCTTGTGGCAGGGCACGAGTAGCTTTGCCGCAGGCAGGTCCGTGAATCCAATGTGATAGTGGATTAACCGGCGAGAATCTGGCGTCATTTCCTTGTCCGTCGGAAGAACAAACTGATCGATTATGTAGCCGGTCGAGTCGCTAGGAGGCAGGAGCGAGATTTTCGGCGGCGGAGGCCCCGAGCCGGGGACATACTTTCGAATTGACGGGAGAGGTATCTCGATCGTCGTCTTGCGACGGGCTGGAGGGTTGTGCCCCTCCATGATTATGTCCATGATCTGGGGAAAGGCAGATACCTAATAGTGGTGGGGCGTGAAGTCGCGGCTTGACGCGTGCGCCAGCTTGCGGGAATGCGCCCCAACTGTTGCACATGCAGCTTGAACCTGGATTAAAAAGCCGTCTTGAGAATGAAGAGAGTCGCCTATTCAGATTTAATTCAGAGTCGAGGACTTGTTGCGCCTGGCTGGCTCAAAGTGGGGGCTGCCCATTTCGGGGTAAGGTTGTAGTTAGTGATCGCTGCTGAGCTGTCGAGGCATTGTCCTAAGCTCGCGACAACTGGATTAATTACGGTATCATCACTTCTAGAACAAGCAACATATGGAAAGAGCTGTAGACTTAGAAGCACGAGACCCACTGTTGTTATCGCTTATCGCCATTCGCTGCCAAGAGTTGCATGAGCGCCTGAGGCTCGCAAAAACCTAGCTCCCAGTTCTCCACAAGAGCTCCCGCTTCAGTAGCCTTCCATGACAGTATCTTGAACCACACAGCGTCACCGTGCCCATCGAGGCCTCTCTCCACTCAAATCTTTTCTTGTTCTACCTCCTTCAACTGGAAAAATTGTCAATTTGTAACCAACATATTAGTCTTCTTCCAACGGCCAAAACATTAACCAATAGAACAACAACATCACTTACATCTACAAGATGCTCGTCACATCGGCAACGAGCATGCTTCGCGCAGGCGCAGGCCGCTCTGCTACCAGCGGTCTCCAGCCCATGTTCCTCCGTAGCACCGCCGCGTGCCCTTACTCTGCCGGCCTCAACATGACCTCACCATTCTCCTCAATGTCACAACAACCGCCCTCCCTTGTCAAATTCCGCCCCTCTCCAGTAGCACCATCGCCTCGCCGCAGCCTCTCCGCCACCCCTTCCCGCCTCAGCACTGATGCCGAAGTCGACGCAGCCGCCGCCGCCAAAGCCTCCCGCGCTCAGATTGCCGCTCATCCCGAGACTCCCGCCCTCAACTGGGAAACCTTTTTCAAGCTTCGCAAGTCCAGGAGGAGGTGGCAGCAAGGCTTCAGCGTGCTGGGCATGGTGGGGTTCGGTCTCGCGGGGTCGATGGCGCTGGGGTCCGGCGCGGCGGATAGTCTGGTGGGCGGCATCCCGCTTGACCCGCTGATGACAATGGGGCTCATGACGATGGGCTTTGCCGCGCTGGGCTGGCTGGTGGGGCCGAGCATCGGGACGGTGGTGTTTAACGCCATGAACAGCAAGTGGAAGGCGCCGATGGCGCTGAAGGAGAGCCAGTTTTTTGCGAGGATCAAGAAGAACCGGGTTGATCCTACGGCGAGTTCGGCGAGGAATCCTGGTATGTCTATTTTGCATGGTTGATGTCTCTGGGATGGCCATAATAACTAACATGAGAGGTAAATAGTGCCCGACTTTTATGGCGAGAAGATTTCCAGCGTGGCTGGTTACAGGCAGTGGTTGAGGGACCAGAGAGCGTTCAACAAGAAGAAGATTGGTGTATAAAGGAAACGTCAGGAGACGGAATGGCCCAAGGCAGAAAAGTATAGTGTGTATCGGGTTCGAAAAAGGTGGAATTCTCAGTTTCATGAGTTCTATATTAGGCATAGTTATCGGTGGCTAATTTCTGGTCTGCCTTTGCTCTCTTTTTCGTATTGTTCAGCGGTGTTTAGGGGTGGCATTTTGTCAGTGTACCATAGGCGGAGAAAAAGGACCACCGCCAGAGCGGCTCACAGCAGACTCCTCTTATTCATAACAATTCGATACGAGTCAATCTTTATCCAGCATGGCTCTTTTGCTAGATGAAGGGAAAGGATGGATCAACCTCTTCCTTCCAAGCCTTCATTCCTCCGATGATGTCAACAATCTTTCTCTTTCCCCCGTGGTCAACACCGAGTTCCTTGAGCTTTTCAACTGCCTCTTGAGAGTCCAGTCCTCTGCGGCAGACAACAAAGATCGGATCCTCGGCAGATTTGATAGGTAGGATCTCTTCTGCATTACCCCCGTCTCTTTTGATCGTCGCCGCTTTCATGAGCAGCTTCCCGAAGGGCACGTTCACCGCCCCGTCTATACTTCCAAAGGAGAAGTGCTCCTTCTCTCGTGTGTCCAGAAGGATGTGGTTTTGTAGTTGTCCGCTCTGTCTCGTTGCGTGGTAAGCAGACGCGGTGATCCTGTCTTGTACAGGCAGGATAGTTTTGGGGGTCTGGAGACCGCAAAACTGCAGGTAATTCGGATTACTAGATTTAATCCCTTCTAGCGTGAGAGTCTGCGGTGAGTTCTCACCGCAGGCGATGCAGTTCTTTTTGCGGGAAGCCATCTTCAAGGCGCGGAAGGTGTAAGGTCCGGGCGCGGCGTTAAGGTCGTACGAGTGGATCAGGAGGGCCGGTTGGATTAGGTTGTGGGGGTCATCACCGGTGTCGTTTGATGTGGACGAGGGGAGATGTAGGCCAGAGGCGAGGATCTTGATCGCTTCTCCTGCTTGGGCTACGCCCATTAGACCGACTACCGGACCCATGATGCCAGCTTCTCCGCATGATAGTTGGGTGTTGGCTGGTGGTGGTGTGCGGAAGCAGCAGCGGTAGCAAGGGGGGTATTTCTTGTCTACTCTTCCTTGGGGTGTTGGTGGGCAGTTGAGGACGATGAGCTGGCCCGACTTTTGGACTGAAGCGGCTGATACTAGGGGTTTGTAGAGGAGGACGCAGACGTCGGATATGAGGTAGCGGGTTGCTGGGTTGTCGGTGCAGTCTAGCACTAGGTCGTATTGGGAGATGATGTCTGCTGCGTTGTCGGGTGATATGGGAAAGGTGTAAGGGACATAGGTCGGCAATGGGTTGAGATCCCTGAGGTGGCTGATGAGACTGTCGGCTTTCTTCATGCCTATGCGAGAGGTGGCATGGCCAACCTGGCGATGGAGATTCGAGGGTTCGACAACATCGCCATCGATGATGCCGATGGTTCCTATACCTGCGCCTGCGATGTACTGGGCTGCCGGACAGCCGAGGCCGCCTGCACCAATGATGAGGACTTTGGAATTTATAAGGCGAAGTTGAGCTATAGATGTCATCAGTCTAGAACTCACATCAGCTTGTTAAAGCACCACACCCACCTTCTTTACCCATCCCAGGTACAATCATTTGACGGGAGTACCTATCGAACTCCTCATCTGTGAGGCGCCGACCGGACCCAGTCCGTTCTCCATTTGCAAGAGTTGCCACACCGTTTGAGCGTTGTTCTTCAGTCGAGTTATGCTGCATAATGTTGGATCATGAACATGCGGGGTTCCCGAATTGAAAGCTCAAAAGTCCATCAGATAGCTCCTGCCGTTTGTATCTTCGAATGCTTGTCGTAACTCTACACTGCCAATATAAGCAAAAGGGAATCTAGTATAAATAGAAACAGTTGCTTAGAAACAGATAGACCAACCAACAAACTTGCTTCAAAAGATCGGCATTTAGAAATCCTATCCACTCGCCCCCAGCAGGCAAAATCGATAGGGCTGAGCTTTTGCCCCTCCCCCGCCAAACGAAGGATCAGCCTTGGCACTTCGTAGAGTCCCCTGGTACGCCCATCAAAGGCGGTGAATTCCCATGCCCCACTAAAAAGTCCAAACTGCTCCCCTACTCTCCCTTGTCACTTTGCGACTTGCGACTTTGCGACTCCAGGTGTCGCGATCATCACCACTGCTTCTCTAGTCCACATTTCCCATACACCTCTTCTTTTGTCACCCATCACATCCCACCACAACTTACCATGGTGTGTACCCTCTTTCTCCATCTCTATATCTCTCAAGCTAACCACCCACACCCCAGGCCCCAACCGCCCCCCCAGGCAAGCGCCCAACCGCCCGCCAAAAGGCCCTCGCCCGCCTTGCCGACCCGACCCTCCCCCGCAAACTCCACCGCGAAAACAACCACGTAACTGACTCATTCATCAACTCTAAGCGCGACAAGCGCCTGATCAAGCATTCCTCTTTCGTCTCCAAAATCACCAAACCCCTTTCCTCCACCGCCTCCAAAAACCACAAGAAGCGCCAGACAAAAAAGGCCAAGACGCAGCTCGTTACCACCCTTGAGTCCCTCGGGGACGCGCTAGACAATATCGAAGATGAGATGGAGGAAGAGGGCGTGATGGACAGCGAGCAGGCTCTCCAGGGCAAGGTCAGGCACAAGTCGATCAAATCCCGTCCCGGGGCGCTGAAGAGGAAGGAGAGGGTGGTCAAGGGGGAGATGTCGAGGTTTGGATATAATTTGGCGCAGCTGGCGACGGTGACCAGCGCGATTTCGTCGGCGACGATCTCCCGGAATCCTTCATCACAACAGGTGAAGAATCAGCAAGAACAACCAAAGATGAAAAAGGATGCAACGGCGGCGCAGGAGGCGGCAACGTCGAATCGGTGGGCGGCATTGAGGGGGTTCATATCTTCTACCATGGAGCAGAACCCTGCTTTCCTTGGTAAATGAGCCGGTTACTATGCGATTTTTCATATATATATATATATACCCCCTCCAATTATTGTAATAACGATGACAATGATGAAATGTCAAGACAGTATTAGTATTTGCGACGAGAGAAAAGCCGTCAATTATATTTGACTAATGCGAACTTGATGTGCTAAGGTGCAGAAGCACGCCAAAATAAACAATCTGCAGTGATGATGCAAATGTTGGTTTTGTGTATAATATAGGGTATCGTAATGAGACATAATCCTCCGACCATTTCATTCATCCATGAGATAAACTATATGACATTACCCAGACCGCTTCCTCCTTCGTCATCCCCTTTTACAGCCCCAATTATTGAAATGCCGCCCTATTTCCTCAAAAACAAAGGGGTACTCGTTGCCTGCCTGCCTGACTCCTAAACACCTGCGTTCCTTTCTGCTTCAGAAAAGGAAAGCCTCAAAAATGACCAGTGCCTGTCAATACAGGACGTGTTGTGAAAAACCATCTCAGACGTTCTGCCTCCTTGCCACTTCAAGAGTGGCCAGCGACTTCGGCAATTCGTCTCAGCCGTTCTGCCTCCTTCCGTTTCAGCAATAACCGCTGTCATCTGCAATCCACCTCAGCCGTGATGAAGGTCTCCTGTCAAAGTGCAGCGCTTGCTTCAAGGTTTGACTGTTGTGGCAACACTCGAACACTGTGCGAAACCTCAAGTGCTGTTCTAACGTTCAAATGCTGTGAAAAACGCCTGAATGCTGTACAGAAGCTCAAATATCGGCCAAACCTCGACTACCGTACCGAGGTGTGGCTCTGATGTTCAAGTCGTCCAAATACAACACCCCAATAAATGTCGTATTCCAGCTCCTCTTCTCTCGCTCTCTCTAAACAAGTCATGTGAGTTGTCAGTCAACCCGCATTGTCGATGATTCGTCAGTCGATACGTGGTGGAGTTGATGAGGAGGGAAATGGTGATGCACTCCGTCGCCTCTCGCCTTCTTTTCGCAAACTTTCAATGATATTGATCATCTCCTTACGACCGCTGCGACTGTCGACCATCTTGTTGGCCATCGACATCGACACCTTCTCAGTGGCGTTGGCATTGAGCAGTTTCTTGATTAAGAGGTGCCTCATGAGAATACAGACGTAAACGCCGCAGTCGCTGCTATTCTCCTGCTGCGGGCAGTCGTTCATTTGGTAAAATCGTAGAGGTTGGCCTAGCACTTTGCTCAACCGATCTGTGCATTTTTGTGCCTCGTAGTAGTTTGCACCGCCTAGTGAGTCGTAGTGGAAAGCAACGCCATCAATTTTCGAGACGAGCAGCAACGACCAGTGCGAGCCAAGGTCAGATCTGCTGCTGTCGCGGGCGTCGTTGACTGGGAGGAAGATATGTGTGATCTTGTCGAAGCTGGGCAGGGCGCTTGCTATACTCCTGACGTCGCTCGACTGCATCATGAGGAACGTCATGCTTGGACGAAGCAAGACGATCTTTGCTTCGGGATATTTGATGAGGACCTCCCGTTCAAGCCATCTAGAAAACATGTTAGCATCACTGTAGTCCCGGCGCAGCATATTGGGTGACGATTAGGAGGTTCGACCAAGGCCCTCTTCCCAATACGTACTCTTCCCAAAAGGCAATATTCTAGGGATCGTGTTAGCTTGGTCGAGGATCAACAGCGCCGGCAGTGACCTACATTATCTGTGAGCCAGTCACTTCGGAGGGACCTAACATCCTCCGTCGTCACTAGAGCCCTTTGTCAGATGGTTTGTGTGCCACAATGGAGCGAAGAGTCGCAAAATTTTGAAAAACGTACGGCAAATATCGTAGTCTGGTTGAAAAGATTATTAGCAGGAGAGAACACCAGTCTGGGAGGAAGATAGCCAAACTTACATGATAGATATTGCGTTGAGCCGGATCCCAGCTGTGCATTGGTCAGCCTCCGTGAGGTCCTGGTAGAGTATCGGAAGACAGCAGTTGGACTGCTAGCACTGCTTCGGCCCTTGGTCGTTGCAGCGCGAAGGAAAGGCACATTGGGCTTTCTGGACACCCTATCTATTCTGGGCTCGACTTTCCCGGGTTTCCTGCCCTGTCTGCTCTTCGCCGTTGGGGACTTTGTTGCGGGGCGGAGATGGAATTTTTGGGCCTTGGATTTTGTTCCGGCCATCCCTGTGTTCCGGGGACTTGGAGAGAGTGTTGACGAAGAAGGGGAATTTGTGCTCACAGTATCTCCGAAACGCCTCGCCATGCTATTTCGGAATCCCATTATCCTGGAAGAAAAGGGTCCACGCGACAAAGAAGATGCGGTCAAAATAGGGTTTGGGGGAGGAGAGCGCGACGCCGTTCGCGGGGAATGACCGGAGCTCCTTGAACCGTCGCGGGGCCGTGGGAGCAACGATGGAGAGGGGCTTCGCGTATGCGGAGTCGGGGGAAGTGCTGGTAGAGCGAGAGAGAGATCACTAGCGTCGTCGAACAGTTGTTCACGAGTTTCGCGAGGAGGGTAGAAGTGTCGCGGGACGTTGAAGCGCAGGTGAACTAGTCGACTGCGGCCTTGGAGGAGGCCCTCGGTCTTTCGGCGCGATGTTAGCAACTACAGATTTTATATACGAACAATGCTAGTGCGGCTCCCAAGGCGCGGTCGATGCAGACTGTGGGGTTGTGTAGAGACTGAGAATTGTGCATGCAGAGCAAACAATGCAAAAATCACGAGCGATTGGGGAGAACCGAGCCTCGAAGTTTTGGACGGATGCAGTGGCTGCGGGACCATCCTTATAGAAGACCCCGCAGTTTTTCTGGTGACTTAGACGCGCCTTTGAAGGCCAGGCATCGTGGCAGTGCGCTAGCTAAATGCTCTCCAAAGTTGGGGCTTTACACAGTTCCACAAGCACTTTCCGGCTCCCTCTGGTGTTCCAGGTTCTGTTTGTCCTCGCAATGCAGAGGGACAATGACGGCCTGTAAGTTCTCTCTATTCTCAAGTCTCTCAAGCCCTCCACAGGTCCCCGCCTGAAGTAAAGCACGGGCAGAAGAATATGATCGCGACTGTCAGATGCTCAGATGCTGCCCGCCAAATAGTCGAAAGACGTCACCAAGCGATCTCGCCCGCGCTTGGCATGCCAAGCAGTAACAGAGATCAAGGACCGTGCCAGCTTGGATGGCGAAAGGCGAAAGGTGAATTAGACCAATCGACCACTAACTGCTTCTTGTGAGAAGGGCACACGTCACGGCCACACGTCACGAGGTTGATTCGGCCAGGTATTGAATGCGTTATATCAGAAGTCGTCGTTCACATATTCAGTTGATGGCTGTCGGGTTATTCGTTATACTCAGAGCTGAATTCGAAACTTCGAAGGCGTGCCATGTTCAACACCAAGTATGTGGTTGTTTATCGCTGGGAAACGGAAAATTGGTGAACGGCGAGGAGTCCAGAACCTTATACATGCTCGATGCCTATTTAGTGTCAACGGCTCGCTGGTAATCTTGTCCAGTTGCCCGGTGTCCTCTAATTCTGAAGGCATACGCCTCTTCACATGAAAACTTAGTTATGACTGCCCAACAAGAACCACTCATGTGCAGATAATGTGGTAAAACAGGTTGTTTGACCAGAGGTGAGCCAGAGAGGTCAGCAAACAGATGGCCTTCACCTCATTGGGCTATAGACACGGCATGTCATGGAAATCACCACCACCCTCCTTGACTATGGACTTTGACTGAAGATCCTAGGGAACGGTATTTAGCTCTCGTATTTCGCACTCTCAGCAGCCGCCTTTTGCGTCTTGTCAAGATAATATTCACTCATGAAGTTGCCCCAGATAAGGGTCATGCGTACAATTATTCACACGTGAAGATGGTATCAGAAGAGCATCTTGGAGGAGAACCTTGAGGCAGCCAGCAGTCTGTGTTGCTCCCGAGCGCCGTCAGTTGCCATTCAGGTTATCACCATGGTGACCTCAAGTTGGGCAATGATATTGTTCACTTCAAACCCTGGCGTTGCTCCTAGAGCAACCGTAAGTGAATTAACCCCACAGCCAGACTCGTCAATGCGAGAAATAGTAGAAATATGCCTCCTTCTATCTGCCACTTAACAGGCCCATCTCCCCTCTTCACACTCCTCAACAATCAGGACCACAAGCTAGAGTTTGAAGTTCTAGACACCAGACTTCAACTCCTCGAATCACCATCAAGATATTACCAGCACCGATCTCACGCGTTGCCCTGTCGGCCATCCGCCCCGTGATCATCAAAAGAACGGCCCGCCTGACCAGCATCAGACCTCTCAGTCAGCTCACCATGGGCTTTGAAGAGATTAAGAGATGACAACAGTGGAAGGCCAAGCAACTCTTACCGTCCGACCCGAAGGACACCATCTCCGGCCTTTCCCTACCATCTCCATCCGCCAATTGCCGGCTCATTCTAGGCTGGGTTCTTACCACCGTGGCCCTCGGACTAGTGGAGGCTCCTCTACCCCTCGACGAGCTGTAATTTTGACTATGACACAGTTCATCACGTTTGAGACCTTGAAGTCGATTGAGAAGGGAGGCAAGATTGGTTCCCAGACTGCCAGAGTTAAGAATTCAGTGCGGGGCGGGACCATGTTTGTGTATAGGAAGGAGTGTGAGTTGAATTACGAGAAGCCGAAGCACAACAAGAATGCCGAGACTGAACCACCAGCCCCGCGATATTTGACATACTTTCACAGTGGTGGTGGACCGTTTTGAGTTTAAGGGGCTTTCCCTTAGGGTATTGCTGCCATGATGATTCATGATACCTTACGCAACGATTCATGGATCGAGTGGAAAACTTAGAGTTCGGTGGTGGACAGGAGAAAGACCGAGACTGACACCCCTTGAGGCTTAGTTTGGGATGGGTTTGTGGCTTTTCACCGAGTTTGCTTTCACGGACGGAGGCATTAAGGGGAACAGAAAGGCGTTTTCTTGGCGCAAGATCTGATTTCCAGGGTAAAAGGGTTAGCTAGGCTTAGAGCGGTCGGCGGGACAATAATAAAGAATTTATCAATGCTTCACTGCTGGGGGTCTGATATCAGTTAGTGATGTTGGCGAAATATGAGCGCCACTAACTTTCAGGTTAAATAGTAAACGTAGGTAATCCTCCACATAACATTTATTTCACTTTGTAACCCGATCTTGTATCTTAGAATCTTGAAAGAAACGTCAACCATCCCGTCATCAGGCCCAAATAATATCATCAAAAAGTCGAAATGTTTCAAGACGAAGTCACTTGGGGCTAATAAAGACCAAAGCAAGACATGATTTTAAATATGGGGCTCAGGAAGGCCCTTGATCATAATGATGGCAATGTCGAGCGTTCCCGACTCCTTATCTATAATAGCAAGGAAATGGACACATCATGTGTGAGAGAAACAAGGTCCGAAACTGTATATCTGTTAATAGAGGACGAATGATTCCAGCTTTTATACTTCGAAGACCTAGCCTCTCCACAACAGGCTGGTATCGTATAACAAGGGCGACAAGATGCTGGTAAAGTATTCAGGGGCAACTGAGCGGTCTTGTAAAACCCGGTAAGATGAAACTTGCAGCATTTCCAGAGAAGGATGAATTCTTGAACGTGAGCAGGCTTTGGTAGGTATTCAATGATCCCTTGTAATTAAAGAAGAGGTAAAGTCTCCGTCGAGATTGGATGCTTTGTCATTCATGATCCCTCGGATTTGGCCAGGCCCGACACCCAGGCTTTTGCCAGCGGACAACGGATGAACCAACAGTTGCAAATGGTGCCGAAACCCCACAAATCTGGCGCCGAAGATCCCTACCGATTACGTAGGCACTGCTGTACAACTCGAAAAGCTTCCGTCGCACCCTGGGGGCCAGCAGGGGGATGGGACGGGACAGTTCTTATATAAACCACCAAGTGCTTGGTTCGCCATCACCATCGCGAATTGCGCCATCCATCAATCCCCCAAACAGGCAATTTACTGCTGTATAAATCACCGACATGTCTCCAAAAGCAGCCTCAACAGCCACAGGCCCACTTGCGCCATCAAATCCGGAAACCAAAGAAGATACCGCTCTCTGGAGTTTGAAACACGTTCAGGTCCTCTGGTCTTGGGCCGCGAAACCCTCCAAACCAAAATACCCTCCCATCTCCTCCATCCCACCTACCCCTGCCTCCCGTCTCCTCGAAGCCGATGCCGTTCCCGCGACCGGCGAGCCCTTCCCGACCGAGCCAATCCTTACCAAGAACGCCCACCATGGGCCCTCCAAATCCAACACCGTCCTCTACCTCGCCTACGGCTCCAACATGTGCGCAAAGACCTTCCTAGGCATGCGCGGCATCCGTCCCCTGAGCCAGCTCAACGTATCCGCCCCCTCGCTCGATCTAACCTTTGACCTCCCCGGTCTCCCCTATCGCGAACCATGCTTCGCCAACACCACTCTGCGCAAACTTCCCGAGCCACCAAAACTGCCCCCCAAAGTCCCTGACTTACCCGACCTCCCCGACCCCCCAAAGATGCCCCCTTTCTCCTCCCCCACCGGGAATACCCGCAAGCCGATAAACTGGACCAAAGGCCTCATCGGCGTAGTCTATGAGGTGACCGCAGAAGATTACGCCAAAATCATCACCACCGAAGGCGGCGGCTCCAGCTACCACGACATCCTCGTCCCCTGCTTCCCCCTCTCCGTCACCATCGGCGTGCCAGAAAAGCCCGACATCCCCATCCCTCCTAGGCCGTTTCTTGCTCGAACCCTTTACGCCCCGCGCCTCCCGGCAGTCCCAGATCACCCCCCTTCCTCCCAAGACGGCGACGACGAATGCCCCAAACCGGAACCCCCTTCTTGGCTTAAAAAGCTCCTCCTCCCCGTCCGTCGCCCCTCCCCAGATTACGCCCAGCCCTCATCTCGGTATCTAGGCCTCTTAACCGCAGGCGCGGCCGAGCACGATCTTCCGCAGGATTACCAAGCCTATCTCCAATCGCTCCAGCCTTACACCGCGACGACCTGCCTCCAAAAGATTGGGCAGATGGTTTTTCTGGGGTTCTGGGCACCACTTTTTATAACGGTCATGCTCGGCGGGAGGATGTTCAGCGATGAAATGGGCAAAGCGCCCAAGTGGGTGGTGGTGGGCACGACGGTGCTGTTTAACCTTGTCTGGGTCAGTTATGATCACATTGCGAAACCCATTTTTGGGGAGGGGGAGAGGACGGTGGAAAAGGAAGAGACGGAGACACACAGGAAAAGGGAGTGGTGGTGGGGGAGTTGGGGGACGGAGGAGGAGAGGAGGGTTTTGTTGGCTTAGATGAGGTAGAAGGTGTTGACGTTGGAAGCGATGAGATATCTCTGGCGATGAGAGAGCTGGCTAGGTACGCTGAAAAGCATGCACCTATCCACCGATCTTTAATGCGACTACAACAGGAAGGCCAGGGAACAGGCCTTGGATAATTGACCAAGCTTCATAGACGGTTGCGAGGAGTTTGGATTTGATGATAAGTGAAAGGCAAAAACTTTCATTTATCATCAACTCCAAACTCCTCGCAGCCGTCTATATGGAGTTATAGATTCACCTGGACATTATACACAAATGGAAATACTCTTCTTATTCATCTCAACTGATGGGAAATGCTTTTTGATTCGCCAAAAAAAACCCCCCCCCCAAAACAAACCAAAAAAAAACCTTGAATTTGTTGTAGCCATGATGATCCCTAGTTTGAAAAGAAAGAGGACACTTGTAGTCCGTCCATTATCTGCCTGCCAGAGCCATATGTAAACCGACAAACTTTGTTGGTACAATAATGTATATGCATTTCCGATCCAATAACCACCTAGACCCCCCAATCCGGTCCTCACGACCCCTCCTCTACCTGCCGATGGGCAAGGGCTAATACATTTATTTTTGACAGTACCAAAGTCAAGACTCCCCATGAACCCCGCTCACCCCCCATGCCGTCCCGTGGCGTGCCCGCCTGAAAGTGCAAAAGGTTATCATAGGTATGGAAAAGGTCCCTTCAGCCCTAATTCTTTCTGAAAAGGCTAGGAATGTCATTAACATTAACCTTGCCATCCAGGATGCCGTCGACAAGCTTGAACAGAGGATACTTGTCCTCCACACCGCGCGCCCTCAAGAAGCTGCTGACCTCGCGCGATGTCGAGATGCCCTGCAGCTTCTGTCCGTTGAGCTCTGTCCGCTCAATCTCCTGGATGGACACTCCCTGCTCGACCGCCATCTTGGAGTACCGCCAGTTGCGAGCAGCGGTGCAGCTGACAATCATGTCGCCCCACCCGGCACTCTCCTCCCAGAGCGTCGCTGGCTCAATGGTCTCGGGGTAAAACTCGCGAGCAAACTGGATGATCTCCAACATGCCACGACGCATGACGGCAGTCTTGGCAGTCATGTTCCAGCCGTGGCCCTCGACGAAGCCGCAAGCAATAGCAACGATGTTCTTGAGCGCACCGCCGAGTGAGACACCCACCACGTCAGATACCATCGAGACGGTGAAGTAGGGGCGGCTGAAGAGTGTGTGGAGGACCTCGTGGTCCAGCGGAGGATAGTCCTGCGGGACAGGTGTGAGCTTCGTTTTGATAATCTGTCCGCGAGAGTCACGGTGCTCCTCATAGGCCCCGTTGCCATTGCCATTGGCGTGCTCGTTTCCGTTGGCCACGTGGCGGTCGCAAGGAGGTGTGTTGTAAGCAATCGTGGTCTCGCACCAGTTCTCGTTGGCAATCTCGGTGGCAATGTTGGCACCGCTCAGGGCACCGCAGTAGATCTCGAGCTGCTCGCCAATGAACTCGCAAATGAGTTCGATCTTGTCGTCGGTTACCGTCACGCCCTTGATGCAGCTTATGCCCCGGGAGTAGGGAAGGATATTGCCCTTGAGTTGTCTGCAGATGTTGCCGATGAACTCGTGCGGGAGGTTGAAGATGAGAATGGTAGCGTCCTTCACCGCGTCTACGAGGCTGGGATTGGCGACAAGGTTGGTCGGGAGGTTGATGCCCTCAAGGTACTTTGTGTTTTGGTGCTTTGTGTTGATGACCTCGGTCAAGTTCCGAGTCTCGCCGTCGACCGTCACCTTCTCCTCGTACACCCACATCTGTACATCCTTCTCAAACACCTCTGGATGCTCGCTCGTGCTCTCGGCGACGAGCTTGGCGACAGTGGTGCCCCAATTCCCGGATCCGATGACAGCGACCTTGTGTTTGCGCCGAAAAGAGCCTGAGACGGTCATGCTGGCGGATTGCGAGTATGTACGGCGGTGAGATAGTTTTTTGTTGTTGAGAGGGCAAGCAAATGGTACAGCGATGTTCGAAGAACCAAGTGGAGGAGCGGGACCAAGGGGGTCTAGACTGTAGCAGTGGAGCGGGGTTGGACGAGGAGGGGGAGCAACGCAGTTGTGATTGGGATTGTTGAGGTGGTGGGATGAGAAAGCACGACTTTGCCGGCAAGTTCTGGGTTCCGGCGAGGGTCTAGCTTTGGCTTTGTGAATGGAGTACCGGGAAGGGCCGCTATGCGAGTGGATATTCCGACAAGGAGAATGGGGCAGGCCGGGCGTCAGGCAACGGAAGGGCGGCAAGCGACGAGGGTCGGTCTTGGGACCAGCAGAGAAAATAGTTCGAAGTACGCAAGGGATGTTGGCACTCTTCTTGTAGCCCACTCGTCGTAGTATCATCAGGAATCAAAAAGGAGGCCGATCAAAAGGGGTGGCGGGGGCGTCTGGATTCAAATACAGAGTACGGGACTTTCCAGTTGAGTGTGGCCCTTTGGCTGTGTGGCTGGCTGTCGACTGCGTGCGTCTTTTGTCAATCAGCTTGTGAACTGGTTCGATGACCGCCACAGGCCAAAATTGCTGCGACGCGGTTGGCCCATTCCGGAAGGCATGACGCAAAGGAACGTCAGGGGAGGGCCTGATTGGCAGAAAATCATTCACCGCCTGCCTCTTTTTCCCGTCCAATTTTTTTTTATTTCGTGGTTGACAGCTCACTGTGAGCTTGTGATTGCGGGCCTTCCGTAACCACAGACGGCTCGCCTCGGCCATAGCCGTCCAACCTCCATTCACCGAGGTCGCCCAGTCATCTCGGCCGGAGCGACACGCAGAGGATCCCATTCACCGAGGTTCTTATCAACAGGATCAAACCTTATCTCTGTGGTAGGCCTCGTCTTTCTTGGGACTTGTTCATTTCACGAGACTACCGAGGCCCTAGAGCTTATGAGCTGACGATTTCTGTACTGCAACCATCCCTCGGCCTTCAACAACAATACGGCTATTGCGAATACCACGGTAGATATGGCGGCCGTTGCCATGCGAGATGATATTAATGAGACCTCTGGACCCTAGGCCCCAATCCAGCAGTTGAGCCGCATCGCTTGGACGTATGTGACAAGACGCCGTCGTCCTGTAGTCAGGATCGGGCCGCTGCTTGGACGGCGGTGTTGCTGGGACATGCGTCACTGCATAATCAGTACCTACAGGACATGATGGAGTCTTGACATGCATTCATGCTTGAACTGCATGGCCTCGCTGCCAAAGTAGCCGCTTATCAGGACTGTTTGGGAGTTGATGTGCTGGGAGCAAGCCTCTTACTACCGTTGGTACGGAGTTCTGTCCGTCCGAGTCCAGTCAGAACCAGCTCACGGTTCAGGACCATCAAGGTTCATCAAGAACGGGTTTCAGAAAGCATTTTGCGATCGCTCGAGGTTTGTTCGATCAGGGCTTCGTCAAGGCCACATGCTGTCAATGTTGGGGTGTGCGGTCCTCACATTAGCGGATTCAAGGAGAAGGATCATACTTGCCTTTCTGTTTCTTCAATCTCTGAACCTGAAGCATTATTTTCTGAGGAATGCATCTCAGGTCATGGTCCCAGCACCTTAAAGGTACTTCGCTCTGCGGTCAATCATTCACTGGTGTACCGAATAATCTCGACAGAGTTGTAGATAAAGTTGGCCTGTGAATCCAGATTGATCAAATGGTTGGTTCAAAGATTGCGGAACAAAAGCATGTACAACCTGTCTCCCACTCCCCTTTAAGAGTTTCTTGAGGAACGCGTGTGTCAAGAGGGTCAAGAACAGCTCCAAAAAAAGCATTCAGAACATGGCGCCAAGATCCCACCGAGCCAGGGAGGCCAGGGGGTCGCGTGGGATCAACAAGCGGTCTGGACTCTGTGGCACGCTATTCGCCAAGCCTATCGATGCTGCGTGATGTCATCGAACATGGCAGTAAGATCTGCTAAACATTGCGGGGCACCGGGCGATGCTTCGCCATTATTTTTCACTCTGGCCTCGTCATCACCCTCACCACCAGGCGAAAACAACATGGGATATTTCGAGGGGGCACGGACAACACCTCCGACAGACAAGTGGATGAAATGTTGACACGGGGTTTGACACGCGGAACCACTGGGGCTCATGGAGGAGGCTCACCACCTATCAATAGCTTTTGGGTTTAACAGAAATGTCCCGCTATCGAGTCTCAGAAGGTTGCGAAGCACCTACCATTTATACATATCAAACAAGCAAAATACATCGGACTCTCGGTGTCGGTTTTCGCCTTGGGCGGGATAGAAGAGATTCTGCTTCAAGTGCCGCTCTGACCGGTCTTGGTTTGACGGGTTGGTGCCATTGAAAATTGAAACCAACAAGGACCCTGCCGGGCCGCTCTGTCGGTTGCCCGCCTGTGCCTGTCAATCTGACATTATTCTTGGATATCGCAGGCCCATGCATCGGCCTGCGAACCGGGCCTTTGCGCCTTTGACTACCATTTCCGTCTTTTGTCTCTCTCTCGGGACCTCCCAAGTAGGCGGGCAAATCCCAGGGACCTGCAGGCTGCAGACGGCGGCGTAGTAGGTTTTCAAGTGCCCCGTCGATGGTGTTTGCTACTCCGCATCCCAGCTCTCACAACCCGTGGCTTTCTGGTGGTTGAAGAGGATGGTTTAATCCCATGCCTTCCAACTTTTCTGCACTTATCGTACTGCATCTGCTTTTCCTTCCCTGCATAGAGACCCCATACGCTACTGCTGTTCCCTGCTTTTTCAGCTCCCACCATCCAGAACGTCGAAGCTGCGAGAGAACCAAAGCTCCGCTAATAAGCCACCGATTCCCTAGCGCATCGCGATTGACACGCACACCAAACCTTGGTGTCAGACGGTTCTGCCCACTGGTAGCGAACCAGCTTTCGACGTGGCTTGTCACGACAGGGTTGTCGGGCTTCTCTTTCGAATCTTACTTAGCTTGCGGCAAGAGCTCTCTCTGTGATGTCCTCGCGACTCCTGCGTTCTCTCTGCCTCTGTTTCTGTCTTATCTGGTGCTTTTCAGACAGAAGGAGGTAGATCATCTGCCTCTTGGCACCATTTGGACCCGACGCGGGGCAACCTCCATCACCGTTGGTACCTTACGGATACCGTACCTCTGCTAGCTGCATCTCAAGCTCCCCTTTTTCCTCCTTTCACCATGATCCCCAAAACCATGGTTTCCAACGAGGTTTATCTGCTGCCTCTCAACGACGATGGCTCACCCCAGGTCGCCGGCGAATACATTTATCTGGCACCAAAGACCAACGATCCAGTGACGATTCGATTTGCGGTCGAGGGCACGTCAAGCATCTGCCGTCATGGCAGCCTGTGGGTCAACATCCCCGAACAGGGACAAGAGTTCCGCCGGGACAAGTTTCGAGAGTTCAAGTATGCCTCCTCAAAATGCACACATACATATTCAGAACAAGAAAGCACACAAGACTAACATGGTTTTGATAGACTCGTCCCCGACTTCAACCGCACACTCGAAGTATCCATTCCCATCTACGAAGCGGGTGCTTATGCCTTCTACACCACATACGCTGAGCTGCCTGATCTTGCAAACCACCTGAGCCCCCAGTCCAGCGGCAGCGCCAAGGTCCAGACAAAACAGACACCAATCTATTACATCGATGTTGCCCCACGGCTTTCCCTCGATGGCCAACCATTACCGCTCGCTGCACTGTCCGTTTTCTCTATTATTAGCAAGTTTATGGGCAAGTATCCCAATGACTGGGAGAAGCATCTGCGTGGTATCAGCGACAGAGGTTACAACATGGTGCACTTTACACCACTGCAAGTAAGGGGTGCCTCAAATTCTCCATACAGTCTCTACGACCAGCTCGGGTGGGACCCAGTTTGTTTCCCCAATGGCGAAAAGGATATCAAGAAGTTGGTCGACAGTCTCGAAAAGAACCACTCTCTTCTCAGCTTAACCGACATTGTTCTCAATCACACAGCGCATAACAGCGAATGGTTGCAGGAGCACCCAGAGGCCGGTTACAATCTTACCACGGCACCATGGCTGGAGTCGGCATATCTCTTGGACACCAAGCTGCTTGAGTTGGGCTTCAAGCTTTTCGAGCTTGGTCTGCCTACAGAGCTCAAGTCAGTTGACGATTTGGTTCAAATCATGGACGCAATCAAAAAGGAGGTCATTGCCGAGATTCGCCTCTGGGAGTACTATGTTCTCGACGTTGAACGGGACGCTGATGCTGCTGTTGAGTCATGGGTCGTGGGCAGAACCAACTTCCCGGACGGTTCCATCGGCAGTGGTGACTTGGATTCCCTCCGCTCTGCTCCTGCTGACGAGCAAGCGGCATGGATCACCAAGTACGGCCTTCAGAACATAGATCGTCTAGGAGAGCGCTTTAGGAGGCGTGCTGACCCCAGCGTTGGTGCCGCCCTTTTATCTGCCCTCTTTGGCAAGTACGAGGGCAACAAAGGCAGTACCACTGACCAAGCTGTGGCTCGGAACGCCCTCGTGAAAATTCTGGACATTGTCAACGTGCCATTCTACAAGGAATACGATGCCGAAGTAGCCGATACCCTTCAGCAAGTCTTCAACCGCATCAAGTATGTCCGCCTGGATGAACATGGTCCAAAGCTTGGCCCTATCAACCAGGAGAACCCCCTGATTGAGACTTACTTCACTCGTCTACCCCTGAATGAGAAGACCAAGAAGCACAAGAAAGAGGACTTGGTGCTTGTGAACAACGGCTGGGTCTGGGGCGGAAATGCGCTGGTCGACAATGCCGGTCCTGAATCGCGAGTCTACCTTCGTCGTGAAGTTATTGTTTGGGGAGACTGCACAAAGCTCAGATATGGCTCAGGACCTCAAGATAGCCCGTGGCTGTGGGAACACATGACCAAGTATGCCCGGATGCTTGCCAAGTACTTTGCTGGTTTCCGTATCGACAACTGCCACTCAACGCCCCTTCACGTCGCCGAGCACATTCTTGACGAGGCTCGCCGTGTCAGACCTAACCTCTACGTCGTCGCCGAACTTTTCACCGGTTCGGAGGAGATGGATTATGTCTTTGTGAAGAGACTTGGTATCAGCTCGCTGATCCGTGAGGCGATGCAAGCGTGGAGCACCGGTGAGCTGAGCCGCCTTGTTCACCGTCATGGCGGCCGTCCCATCGGAAGCTTTGAGGTGGACGAGATCTCGAGTGCAGATGTGCGCAATGGCGCGAAGGCCAACGGCACAAACGGTACCAATGGTGCAAATGGACACCAATACACGCGCGAGATCATCCGCCGGATCAAGCCAGTCCCTGTGCAGGCACTCTTCATGGACTGCACCCACGATAACGAGGTTCCTGCTCAGAAGCGTGATGCCCGCGATACACTGCCCAATGCGGCGCTTGTCAGCATGTGCGCCAGTGCCACTGGCAGCGTCATGGGCTACGATGAGATTTACCCTCGTTTGATTGAGCTTGTCCATGAGGCCAGACTGTACACATCCGAGTCATCCAAGTTCCCCGTCAAGGTCGGAGAGGGCAAGGGCGGCATTGCTGGCGTCAAGAAGCTCCTCAACCAGATTCACACCCTCATGGGCATGGACGGGTACGACGAGACGCATATTCACCACGAGGATCAGTATGTCACTGTTCACAGAGTTCATCCGGGCTCTCGAAAGGGATATTTCCTCATCGCACACACGGCGTTCCCAGGCTATGGAAACGGGAACGGTGCTTTCAACCCTGTACGTCTGACTGGAACCAAGGCCAAACACCTTGGTAGCTGGATGCTTGAGGTCGACGCAAGCAAGGAGGCCGTTGATGAGGTCTTGAGCGACAAGAAGCTGCTGCGTGGTCTTCCAAGCCGTCTTGTCGGCCTCCCTGGCATCCGTATGGAGGTCAAGGGGGCGGATACAATCATTACTGTCCGTGACAAGTTCCCTCCTGGGAGCATTGCTTTGTTTGAGACTTGGATCCCAGCCGCGGAGCACTCGAGTGGTTTGGACACATTTGTGACCTCGGGAGCTAAGGCTGCCATGGCTGAGCTTGACCTGGTCGATCTCAATTTCTTGCTGTACAAGTGCGAACCGGAAGAGCGTGATGCCAGCGAGGGGAGAGATGGCGTCTACGACATTCCGGGACATGGCAAGCTTGTGTACGCTGGTCTTCAGGGTTGGTGGAGTATCATGAAGGATATCATTAAGGACAATAACCTTGCCCACCCACTCTGTCAGAACCTTCGCGATGGTCAATGGGCATTTGATTATACCTTGGGTAGGCTCGAGCGTGCCTCCAAGAAGGGGAATTACAAACGGTTGGGCAAGCCTGCTTCATGGCTCAAGGAGCGGTTTGATGCTATTCGTGGTATTCCCAGCTTCCTTCTCCCGCGGTACTTTGCCTTGGTTCTCCGGACTGCCTACATGGCTGCTTTTGAAAGGGGCATTTCTCTCATGAACAGCAATGTTCAGAAGGGTCAGTGGTTCCTCCAAAGTCTCGGCATGGTGAGCGTCCAGCAAACCGGACTTGTCAGTTCTGCTTCGCTCTACCCGGATCGCCTGGTGCCATCTCTTGCCGCTGGTCTTCCTCACTTTGCTGTCGAGTGGGCTCGCTGCTGGGGACGTGACGTCTTTATCTCTCTTCGTGGCCTTTATCTCGGAACTGGTCGCTTCGAGGAGGCCAAGGAACACATTCGCGCCTTTGCTAGTGTGCTGAAGCACGGCATGATCCCCAACCTTCTCGGCAGCGGTAACACACCGAGATACAATGCCCGAGACTCCGTCTGGTTCTTCTTACAGTGCATTCAAGACTACACTCGGATTGTCCCTGGTGGCTTGTCGCTACTTGACGAGAAGGTCAAGAGACGCTTCTTGCCATATGACGACACTTACTTCGATGTTTCTGACCCTCGCGCCTACAGCAAAGAGAGTACCATTCGCGAGATCATCCAGGAAGTCTTCCAGCGCCACGCCGGGGGTATGACGTTCCGCGAGGCCAACGCCGGTCCCAACCTCGACATGCAGATGAGCGACAATGGTTTCAACCAAGATATCAAGGTCGACTGGAGCAACGGTTTCGTCTTTGGTGGTAACCAAGATAACTGCGGTACCTGGATGGACAAGATGGGCGAGAGCGAAAAAGCACGATCCAAGGGCGTTCCTGGCACTCCTCGTGACGGTGCCGCCGTTGAGATCACTGGTCTTCTCTACAGCGGTCTGAAGTGGTTTGCCTCCCTCCACGAGCAAGGCAAGCACAGCCAACCCGGCGTAATGAAGGCTGACGGGTCCGAGATCACCTTCAAGGACTGGGCGGCGTTGATCAAGAAGAACTTTGAGCGCTGCTACTTTGTCCCTATTTCCGCCAAAGACGACAAGGACTACGACGTTAACCCTGCGATAATCAACCGTCGCGGTATCTACAAGGACCTGTACAAGTCCGGCAAGGAATACGAGGACTACCAGCTCCGTCCCAACTTCCCTATTGCCATGACAGCCGCTCCGGATCTGTTTGATCCCAAACACGCGATACATGCCCTTTGCATCGCTGATTCTGCTCTCCGCGGCCCAACCGGCATGGCAACCTTGGATCCAAGCGATCTGAACTATAGGCCTTACTACCGTAACAGTGAGGACAGTGATGACTTCGCGACGAGCAAGGGGAGGAATTACCACCAGGGTCCAGAGTGGTTGTGGCCGACAGGGTTCTTCTTGAGGGCGCTGCTCAAGTTTGACCTGATGAGACGGGGCAAGGAAGATGCCGAGGGGAGGACCGAGGCGTTCCAGCAGGTGACGAGGAGACTCATTGGGTGCAAGGAGATGATTGAGAAGAGCCCGTGGGCGGGGCTGACGGAGTTGACGCAGAAGAACGGGGAGGAGTGTGCCGATTCTGTAAGTTTGTCCTGCTATGAATCTTTGCAGACAAAGTGCTAACACATCTTGAACAGTCGCCCACTCAGGCTTGGTCGGCGGGTTGCTTGATTGACTTGTACATGGATGCCGCGGAGGAGCAGGCTCAGCTGGAAGCCAAATCTTTGCCCTTGCGGTAATGTGTTTGGGAAGTTGAAGGGGCAGGTGGTGGAAGTAAGCAAAAACAGAAATAGCATAGAATCGGTAAATGGAAATGGGAAATGGATACAGTCAAACGTGAGATCTTGTTGAGTCATATTGACAGAGAGAGCAAAGGTGATGGTTTTGGAGTCCTTGTAACCGTTCCGATAGTTGTGCTGGAAATATCTTGTGAAATCTGTAGGACAGGTATTTTGTAAGGTCTGCTCACTATCCTTTGATGCTTGTGTGATCTGTGCACAGGCCTCCTTAACCCTGTGGCATCTGTTTCTTGACAGCGTGGCTGGGAAAAAGTCAGTTGACAGCAGTGATGATCATGCAGCAAGCAGAGAAATACCATGTCAATCAGGCATTTTCTTTGATTCCCCCAAGTTCAATAGAAGTGTCTTTGGTTCTGCAGATACTGTATTACCAGCCGGGTGGAGTGGAGAGTGCCAAAAAAAAGCGCGAGGAAAGAAAGAAAACAAAAGGGAAAAGACGGGCCAAAATGAGGTTTCCTCGTTTATAATATTGTAATTGTAAGTTCTCATTCAGTCATGTTTACATAGAAACAAAAAGGTCACGCTGTCTTGAAAGCAGCGAAGGAGCAAGACAGCCAAAAGGTTGTGTGAGGAAAAAAAAAAAAAAAAAGGAAAATAAGAAAGGAGCAAAAAAGTTGTGCATAATAGTCTATTTCTATAGAAATAAAAATATGTGTTGTCCCCTCGACCGGAATCGAGCCGGTGACCTTTCGGTAATACTATAAACATGACAGTCATTTACAGCCGAACGTGATAGCCAACTACACCACAAGGGGATTTTCTTTTTATTTGTTGCATGACTCGGCTGAAAACAAACCTGATATTGGGGGGTTGGGAAAATACGCTAGGTCTGTGCTAACAACAATGTCAAATCGCACCGAAACTTTAGCTGTGAACAGTCTTGAAGCAGGGCTTGGACTTCAGTGCTGAACAGTTTCTCTTTGTTCCAACTCAAATACCTAGACAGTCTTGATGGTGGGCTGTTTTGGAGCGTGTTTGTGACGTAACGACACCAACCAAGCTCAGGGGGACCAGGCAGGTTCATCAGCCCAACCCTTTGAAAGCTGCACCAAACGAAGTCAGTCTCAAATGTTAGCCACAAACCACTCACCAGTTAAAATGCAAAAAGGAAAATAGAATGTAGGAAATAGCCGGTCACACATCTTAAAGTTCTTTCAAAATCTTCCTTTGATGCTTATTCGACAGTGTGGTAGACATTGCAGCAATATAACCCTCAGTGCCAAGAGGTTGTGGTTATGGCACACAGAAGACACAGTGGGTTTACACACGCTCGTCGAAAACCTCAAAAGGCAATTGCTAGACCAACCATACATTGCGGACAAAAAAACCAGTACTGCAAAATTAAAAAGGTCTTTGACGGCTTCTTTTAGGAATCTTGGATGGCGTCGCAGTTTGTTTCTTTTGTCCCACAGCATGCCAAACTCGGGCTGTATCAACATCATCACAGAGCTGCACATCACACCCATAAAATCCCCACTTTCAAAAAACACACCTCTCTGAGTTGCAGCGGTATGTCCAAACTATGTACCTAACCCTCCACTTTATATTACTCGCATTCCCGCAACGCCCCTCCTCAGTCCTCCCTTCCACCTTCCCAGCCAAACCCAAGAAAGGAGTGTTGTGTAGCAAAAAGCTAAAGTTAGAACCCATCCCTACGTATCCTACCCAAACCTGTTCGTTCCCAATCATCAATAATAACCCCTTAAATCCCAGAGCAGCTGCCAACCCATCGAAAACATACCCATGCGTCCCCATTGTTTTCTCCCTTCAACCCCTCCTATTGTCGACCCCCTTATTTTCCATACTCACTTCCGTCCTATCCGTCCTATCCGTCTTATCCGTCTTATCCGACTCTCAGATACCACAGCACCCACATGCAGGAAGGAACGTTCCAAGGAAAACAAATGAAAAAGTAAAAAAAGGATATTATACTGCGTTTTGTTCAAATACCTACGTAAAAAAACGAAGATTAAAAGAAAAACATGGAAGCCCAAAAAAAAAGGAGAGTAATGGGTATAATGCATCGAGAATTCCATTCGAATGCACACACCAAGTCCCTGTAACCTGTTTTCCCTTTCCCCTTTCCCAACCCAATGCGTTCCATGCTGCGCACACCGCACTATTTTCTTCCATAGTGGGTGTTTGTCCTGTGTGTTATTTACGTCTATGCCCCCTCTGTATCTGCAGAGAGTGGTGTGTTTGTGCAATGCGTAATGATTTGTTGTTGATGTTGATAGTATCGTGGTTAAAGATGATGTTGGACTGTTATCCAGAAAACCACAGGCAGATAGATTCCCACCCTCTTCACGTCCTTTCCTTGACAATCCACCTCTTCTTGTCCTTTGGCTTCTCGTCGTAGACCCGTGCAGCGCTCAGGGGCGCTGGCTCGAACATGCCGGCTGATGGGCGGTGAATTGATCCAGCGTTGCTTTCGTTTGCCACAACCCTTCCTGACTCGGTAGCATGCGCAAGGTTGGCGCCCAAGGCGTACTGACGGTCCCTCTTTCGCAGGTAGCGTTTCCTCCAGATGCAGGCACCAACCCAAATGCCTACTATGGCCACCACCATGATGACCAAGAAAATCACCCATTGGTAATGTGTCTCAATCCTGTTAAGCCAGGTTAGCCATTCTGGCGCGGAGAAAGTAAAAGGGCTGCAGTCTTACCAGGTACCGCCACTGCCAGCATTCTGCGCAGGCCGTGCTGTTGCTGTTGACGTCGTCGTTTGCCCGGCTGCGTTTGGTTGTACATTAGCGCAATACCCCGAAAACCACTGCTGGATTTTGGTGTAGCTAGAGGGGTCAGATGCACACGCATTCGAGCACACTCCGGTGGTGCCTGTCCTCCACGCAGCCAACTTAGGGTCGTTGCAGAAGCAGCTATTGTAGACGTTGGTATCGGCTCTGGGCGCTGCTGGTGGCACACAGGCCCCGTTAACATCGTAAAGAACACCGCATTCCTTCACACAGGTCGGTAGCTGCCCTTCGGGAATGAGTGCGACTTCTGCAGTGTCCAATCAGTACGAGTCTCTGAGGAAACACAAGTCGGTTACATCTCCAAATTGACGTTGCGCAGTGCGTCCGTGAGGGAGATGAGCGAAGGCGTTCGAACGTACCCATTGTGTAGACTGTTGGCCAACAAAGATTCAAGCTAGTGTAAAGTGCGTGCAGCTAATATGTTGGTTGATTGACAATTAAGAGATTGTTGGTGTATCGCAAACCCGACGGAAAGAAGCTGCTGCTGCTAGCTGCAGGAAAGCAAAATGCAGCGATCAGCAGGACAGCCAGCCGATCGCCTGGAGGGCTGGTGACGTTGACACAAACACCCGCTCCAACCACCTGTCGTCCGAAAAGCCCAGTGCTCCTTTGACAGGCGCCCAAAAATGTTTAAACTAACGGCCGCCGGGAACGTCGACAATGGTTGGAGAATGAAGAAAGAAAGGATGCAGACAAATGCTATTGTTTGTTTGGTTCGTCTCGGATCGATCCGGAGAAGACCTTTGTTCGGTCGTCGGCGCTTGGGTGACGTCGCTATCGGTAAAACAGTCGCTTCTTTTCCTTCCTTGGTATTCCTCTCAAATGCTGCCAGCTCCGTTCTGAAGTCAGCCAAGTCCTGTCGATTTGTTGTTTTGTTGTTGTCGAAGAAACAGCCCAGAAAGCCAAGATGCAAGTGTCGGGATGTTTGCTGAGCAGCTAAGCCGGAGTCGCTGCGAATCTCTTTCCTAAGCCCTATTTCGAGTCGCTTATAATCCGTATTGAACCGCCTTTTTTCTATTCCAGATATCTCAAGAGCGAGCGAATGGTCCCGAATCCGCCCTTATTTCTCTGTCCGCTGTTGTCGTCGAAATGGCGGGAAAAACGAGCGTCGTTGTTGGTGGTGGGAACGAGGGGAGGGTGGGTGAGCAAGAGGGAAAAGAAAAAAACAGGGAAAAGGAGGGCGTTGGTGCAGAAGCAATAGAAAATCAGCGAGTGGGAGGGTGGGTGAGTGACCTGCCAATCTGGTCGTCACTAGTCAGACAGGCTGCTAGCTACAAGCAGTTCGGGTGGGCTGGGGTCGGTGACCGGTCCGATGGGCTGAGTGATCAAGCAGTGAATCAATTGAGGAGTGGTTGGCGGTCTGGCTTCCCGTTTGTTTGGGTGGCATTGAAAGAACCCCCAAAAACGCGCAGGTCCGCTGTGAAAGGGCTGCTGACGAAACACCCTGGCAGTGTCTGGGCATCCACGCAATCAATGGCATGGGCCAAGCAGCACGGGCCCTCAACGTGACCGCAACACGATTGGTAAAAGCGGCCAAATGTGTGGGCGTGAGGGCGGCACTGCGCTCTCTCTCGTATGGACGTAATTACCTCTTCTATCCAGTGCCCCTGGGTCGGTGATTATCGTATTCCCCGTTGGACCATTCCTTCATTTCTTCAGCCCACCTCGATTTCTCACTCATTCAGCCTCCTTGGTGTCTCGGCAGAGGACCCCGCGCCTCCAATCGATTCACGTCATGGTTCAAGTTTCTCAGACAACTTGAAGGCTGAGGAGAAACAAGACAAGCCCAGACAACACACGTACAAGTCCCAGCCATGACAAGCAAAACGGTTCGAGTCCTCGCAATGATAAGCCGAGCGGTTTATATCGACAACCAATACCGAAGTCAATAAGATTCGGCTCGACCAGACGAAAAACGCTGACATTGAAAAGACTCAGTGTTCATCAATGACACGCCGACGGGGAAAAGCGGGTCATGCACATGCTTTTGTGGGCCCTGTCATCCCCAGATTGGACCTGAACAGGAATTACCCATAATTAATCCACAGTGCCACCAATCAGTCGGGATGCGCTATCGCGTCCACCGTTGTTCACACGGCGGCCGTGCCTGGACCTTTTGGCATTTTATCCGTGCCGAAGTATTTCTGTAACGTAGCAATATTGAAAGTGATGCGAACTACTCCCGAAAATGTATATATTCCTCTTCTTGTCTTCGTATAGGTCGGACAATGTTGGTGGGTTGTGTATACGCGTCCTTGTTTTTTTCTGGTCTGGCAAGGATGGTGATTGATAACGTCAGACCAGCTACCACCACCAGCAGGCGGTAAATTTACCGCCACAAAGTCACGGGTAGGAAGAGGATGCAAAGGTACCGGACTTGTTTGCCCGCGTGCGCTGACAGGAACGGTGTGCATCTTCCGGAGCGAACCTACATGCGCGTTTGTGGCGACGTGCAGCTTGTGAAGTTGATGCTGGTATATAAAAACCTCCCTAAACTCTTCACAAATAGGTCTAGATTTTGATCAGTTGAAAAGAATCATGTCTTGTTGCTTTTCAGGAAAGGATACGAACCTCACAGAAACACGAAATGAGCAGTTAAAACTCCGATCCTAGATAAGGAGGAGTTTTTCCTGTGTTGAATGCCTATTGTGGATGGATTTTGCCCTAGGTACTCACCTGAAACCGAAGATCCAGCATCCCCCGTGCTTCTCACTATCGAGACTTGAAGTCAGCGGTACTTGGGACTGGACATCATGAACTATGTCAACCATGAGTAAAGTCAGAATCGAAGAACGTCAGGGTGCAGACAACAAAGAGAGATAAAATTTGCGCCTAGAAAGATGGTGTAAATATTCAACAGAATACGAAGAAAAAGAAACACTCCGCTGTTAAAAAAAGGCCCAGAAACGGGGCACGCAGCCATGATATGCAGAATCAGACAACACCCATCCCCCCCCCCCCCGGCTATACCTTCCCCTATTCAAAAGTCCCTGCATGTCAACTCTAGATTCTGTAGGATACCGCCCCCAGAAATAAGCATCCATTCTGAGATGGAAAAAATGACGTCGAACCTAGATGAGGCATCTCCTAGTTTGTGCTTCCCTATTCTCCCCACAGCCACGTCTAATCTTGCCCTCAAGTTATTTGATGTGGCGAGGGTTATCCATTCGGCTCCGAGGTGCTTGCGCAACTTGAAGAGCCCGGTAGCAGTTGCTTCTTTCCCTTTTTGGACTTTCTCGCAGATGTTTATGTGGCATGTGTGTCCCCGTTGAGAAAGAGTTTGATCCCCCAACCCATAAACACGTGCTAAAACGTGCGGGACCACTGCTCGTGCGACGGTAAGTCGTCCTTTGATGAGCCACGGAGTTCCTTCCGAATGATGGGCGCCTATGTATGTGGAATTGACCAATCTCATGCTTGATAAACGTGGTCGCATGTCGGGAAAAGAGACATACATGACATTTGGCAGGACCCTCTCACTATTAAAAGAGTGTGTACCTACAGCCTCCCTGGCGGTGAGGGTTTATTGAAGGGATATGCCAGGTTCTGTTCAAGCGTTGGCTGAACAAGGTAAGTAGTTCAGTCGATAACATGACGGTAAAACACATTTCTGTAGGTTGTGATACAATGAAAACTTTTTCATGCCACAATTTCTCCCTCGGTTGACCGGCGCCTAAGGGAAATATGAATGGGAGCGGGCAACGTTGTTGGTGGTGAAACTTGAGGCTTTGCTGGTCAAAAATGACGTCGGTATGTCTCTAAAATATTTATACATGTTTGGCATTAAGTTGGGCACGTGTGGCATCTGGCCAATCTGAGGGAGTTAGAAGCGAAAAGAAGACTCTTCTCACAAGTGCCTCTGTCAATGCCGATCATAGATTCGCATCGAGATGAGAACTTGGTTGTGAGAGGGAAAGAAACCAGATCATCCGAGGTGAGGGGGCGAACGTCTCGTTGTTGATCCATACAATGCTCGACAATGTTGTCTTGAAACAAAGGTCTTTCAACCCAATGTGCTGTCGGTTTGGGCCGCATGTCGTGCAACAAGTTCGGATCATGAGCGAGGCAGAAAGCCACCACGCCATGGCATCGGCAGAGAATAAAGCATTTCGGACCGGTAGAGGCTGAAAACAAACTCATGAACCATTCTTCTCGCGACGTTCCGAGGTGCGGCTTTCCTTCAGATTGTGCTACGCGGAGTTGGCTTGTGACCTGGGACCTCGGGGCCTAGGTCTTCCAAGCGTTTTCTTTGGACAATCTTCTGAGTGTTTCGGTTACCAGCACCGAAGCTGTTTAGAGAAGCGGCCAACGTAAAGCTCGAGACGTTTGTTTAATCTTCGGCTCGGAGCTTCTACCTCGGACATATTGTGTGACCACCACGCTTAGGGTTCCTGGCTGGGGCCAGGGGAACATCAGATGTTCTTCCACGCAGGGACGACGGTTGCTTTCGGCCGTTAATAATTGCTGGAGAACGTGATGACGCTGGAAGATAGCAAGGTACCGTATACCACTGGCATGTCCCTGAGTTTGGCCAGGATGCGTGGGCTGCATTAGTGCCGGCATTTCTAGCGGATCGTGCTGTATAGATGGAATTTCTTTCCCAGGGAGATATTCTGCAGATACAGCTTCCACGGTGTGGCTGTGTTGTGTGTTCCCTCCGTATCCCAAGCTAGCACCGAAAGGGATTTGACGCCAGAAAGTGAGACATCGATGGAACAGGCCAAAAATGCTGTCAGGCTCTATAGGAGGTAACTTATGTTGTAATGTTGTTAGTGCTGCATTTGGGCTAGCAGCCCCTCACGTCGAGCTTCTCGACCAAATCAAGTATATCTTACCTCCTGAAAGATTGTCAGCGTCTTTTCCGTCTCGAGGCCAAGGGTGCAAGTCATCCCGACATACTGAATCTGCAGCAACATCCTGTCGAAACAGCAGTGCTGATACCGAGTACAAAGAGTTGTCTGTTTTATCATGGGATTGCCTCGGGCGGCTGCATGTACCCTTCTTGCTGACGATCCCGCGCATGGTAGAATGTCTTGATTTGATGGCGGAAGTCATCTTTGGCGTGTCATCATGTCTCCTTTTGACCATTCGGAAGCGTCAAATGGTCTTGTAAGGGGCAAGGGACGCCCTTGTGAAAAGATATTGCCGTTCGGTTTGAAATAACCCGCCAGTGTCCACTCGCCTAAGTTGGTGTTCAATATTCACACAGCTGCATTCACCCGCTTTTGGTAAGGCAACCAGAGGGGTAGAGAGCCTTGGGGAACTGGTGGATCCTTCGAGAACTTGGCTGAATGTGGCGGTATCGATACGCCTGAGAGACCTGTTGGTAGCAGCTGAAAGGCAAAGAATGTTTTATCATGGATTGGACAGCAAGCCCGAGCATTGCGTTGAATGTATGATACGGACACTCAGCAGGCCTTCGTGTGCCTGAACTCTCCGTGTTTCAAACACGCTAGCTGTCCGTTACCTAGACATTGCAGCGAGTAGGATAGGTAGGTAAGCTTGCAACTGACAGGTGCCAGAACTCAGTGCCTGCTATCAGTTCAGCATGAGGGATGACCCGGTCATATATTTGCTGTCACACAGCACCGGCCCAGCTCGGAGGCCCGTTTGCCTCCTAGCGGTGAGTGAACAGGCATCTTCCGACTTTTACCTCTTCGTGTCGACCGTTCTGGCCATTCTGAGACAAAACCATTGACATCCATCAACCTTGGGTTGATTGCCCATAAAACGAATATCATCCGAGACATGCCGGAAGTGACCCTTGAGTGCATGCAGGAAGATATGCCATGTGAGAAGGAACGACAAGGGATGTATGGCATGACAATTGAGTGTCCAGTCCAGGGATGGAGTAAGCTGTATAGACCGCTTGCGGTGGGTTGTAGAGTAGGATACCAGCTAGCACCAAGTACTGCCGAGGTGATTCTCTCGTTGGAGAAGATGATCAGCCCATATATGGAGAGTGTCCGACGAGTGGAAAATATCTATAAAAGCCTAGTCCCTTGAATGAAATGATTGAGCCTCTCCATCAGCCATCAGCACCAGAGCAAGATTCAAAGCGAGAAACATACCTTTTGATCCCCTCCAAGCCTCTCAGTCACTTCTGATATACCTCTCTCAGCATGCCAGAAAGCTCAGGAACCAGCTCATCTTCGCAGAGCTCGACCTCAAGTGCCACCTTGTCAGGTGCATCTGGATACTCTTCATACCCGAGGTAATCAAATCCTTGCTGGTGAGTACACTTTTTTTTATCAGTTATAGGCTCACGGACGAACCCACTAACCATCAACACGTCAGATGAGCATAAAAACGGATGTTGTTGTCATGAAGCGACAGTGTAGAATAGTGTTGGTTCGATAGGTCCCTGAGGAACTTCAAGTCACTGTGACTGATCGGTGGCCCAGCAACTGGGAGTGGCAGAAATATTTGTGAACCTTGAGATTCGATAAGGAGCCGGGCGGCTCTTGTGTATTTTTTTTTTTGTTTTCTTTGGTTGCCATGGCTTCGAGTTCTTTGTTGTTCATCCCTTTTTGCGTCTTTCGGTTGCTGTCGAGGCGGCGATAGCTATGGTGTCTAGTTTCTTGGTCAGAGTTTTGTCATTTTCTTTTCTTGAGTCCAAATAATCAATGGGTGGCAATATTTGTGGGGAGCTTGTGCAGCCAGCATAGAATGGTGAAATGATTTATTTCGAAGTGTGTGCGTGTATCATGAAGTTTGTTCCAGCATCGACAACGGCCAAGACAGCCAGTGCCCCCAGTCTGGCCCGAGATATCTTGCAATGCTTCTGAGTAGGTAAGCTCCCGAGTCTGCGACATGCCAAACGTTTCGACTCAGGTGTAGGTAAAGCGCCCAGTAGCCCATCACGGCAATGGCTTCTGGTCGTCGTTGGGCAAGCAAGTCGGTGAACTCCGATGGCACAGCTGCTGGCCTATCTGAGTAGTTAGTAAATGGTTTGGATCTAGTGCTAAGATAGGTAACTTGCCACATAAAAATCATCAGATAGCGTTCATTCCGCACATCATGGCCCAAAATCTTATCAAACCCTACCTGCAAAAAGTCCACTGCCTTGAGACAAGCTTCTCTCGATTGAAGGCCCAGACTCAGCGACTCGGAAATAAGATGTCGAAGATAATCACAATGGTTCCCCAGTGGCAAAGACTGAGAAATTCCGATTGCCCAAAGAACAAGGTGTTTGATGTCAGACTCAAGCAACAATTCCCAAGCAGTGACTGACACGCCCTTTAAACCGCCGGATATTGAAAGAAACTGAAGATAGCGGTCGAGGAACCCGTCCAGATTGGTATCGCGCTTGGCGAGCAGATCGGCGAGTAGGTGCCGGCTCAGCAGGGAGCAGTAGAGAAGAAGCGCGGAACAATTATTCTGGTCAATCTGAGCCTTGGCGGCAGTCTCGTTGTAGATAGAGATGGCTCTTGTTTGAAGATGCATGGCGTGCTCCAAGAAAAAGTCGGATCTGTCAGGGAATAGCCCAGCCAGCCTTCGCGCGCACACGGCGAGCATCTGGTGCATTAAGTAAGGAGCTTGAAGGGCGCATCTGAATAGGAGCTTGGAGGCGAAGTCGTGCAGCTCTTCATTGAGTTCCGGTGCGTGGTCAGAAAACTTGAATCGGATCATGAGTTCCATGTGAGCACTGTTGACATCGTGACAGAGATAAGAGCTTGGATGGCCGAGCTCTGGTAGAGGAACACCGGGAACAGGTGCTGCGTCGCCCAAGGTACTTGAGGCGGCATTCGAGACCGACGAACCGGATACTGACCCGGGTGGCGATACAGCGACTCTGTCACCAGAGAATGGCGTTGCTGTCCCATCCGTCCCCGCTGTAGTCTGTGAAAGCTGTGTCGGTGAGGCGTAGCTGCAATCCCGCTCAGAGAGCGTGCAGATGATGCATTTTGGGCGTTGCTCGTCACACTAGATTCAGACCGAGGTTAGCAGAATGCTGCTGAGAAACTCCCCGTTGTTTCTCACCTTAACATGGCGTCGTTTGCACTCGAGACACCCAGCTCGTGATTTCTTGTGACTTCTGCGAAGCATGGTTCATGTCACTCACCAACAATTGCTTGTTTATCAAACTGGGTGTGTGAAGTGGGGGTTGTTTTCTAGAAGACGTCCGCTGAAGCTCAAAGTTTCAGGGATTGTACTCACCAAATGCGGTTAGATTGGTGGATAGTTTCAGGACCCAGGGCAGCTCCTTGCCAGTGTTCTCCGCTGGGAAGGTTCGACTCCGTGGATAACCTCGAATACTAGGATGCCAGGGAACTTGATATTTAAGCAGCAAACGTTGACAATCTCTATATAGTCTCTCCCTGGAATCTTCCAGGGGACGAGGACTATGGATATCTCTGAAAGTCTCAACAAGGTATTCAGTCCGCTGACACAAGTCTTCGACCGAAGTTCGTCTCTGTCAGCTCCTTAGTCAGGCAACCACTTCGTTCTATGTGTTCTATATTTTGTGATGATTTTTGGAATTCTAATTTAAAAACTCCGCCCTGGAATATAGAACCGGTGAGTGACAAGTGTGATATGTCATTTGTTGCCGGGAATCTTCAAGCGGGATCATCACCTGAGCGTTGATTGGTTGATTGAATGCTTTGTCTGACTATCTATGTTTGTCGGATAGGTCCTAAATCTCAGGTGAGACAGCGCACTGACATAATGCTGCCTCTCGCCATCGGTATGCCCAAGTTCGGGTCCTAGATTATTGGTCTGACATAATCCCGAGCCTCATGCCGATCTCTCAACCTCCGACGTGGTTCAGAGCGTTCGTTCCTGTTGCCCATACGCGATGTGTGTAACTCGGCGGCGGGTGTAAAGTGGGCGAGAGCGGGCGTATGGAAGACCCATGATGGATTGATATGAATGAATTGGAAGGGGAATAGTTGAATGTGACATGATGCAGACAAGGCAGACAGCTCTTGCGACGATGGTGAGCTGACCTGGACAACTGAGGTCGGCATGTCGGGCATGGCGCAGAGTCACCTTAGATTACTGAAACTTCTCCGTTGTAAGGCATAGTCATATCAAATGTGGCACCAAGTGGCTAGGGTTTAGGCCAGAATTCGACTTACACTAGGATTGATAGATATCTCACTGAATTAGACATGTACATTGGATACCAAGGGCTGGAGAACGAGATATGACGCACACCTGCCCGCTTCACCTGGATGCACTGCTCATCGTGTAATCAAGGATAAAATTGAGATAATGTCACACGTCAACCACCAACAGGCCCGGACCACAACCAACAACCCAGTTAACTGCACGTTCTGAGCCAGTTTTTGGAAGGTAAAACAAGCAACAGGCTACAGGCGGCAGCAGCAGAGGCATTATTGGCTCATGTATAATCAGAGGGATGTACTGGACTTGGCAGATACCTAAGGTCATCACAAGCACAGACCAGTGAGAGAGATAAATACATGAGCAGAAGAGCAGAGCAGTGGGATGAAAAGATTCCTCACTAAGGATCTTGAGGCGACTGAAGATTATTAAAACGAATTGAACCTATGTTGTTCCAAGCCCTGAATTGCAGCCCTTGTCACAGATAAGGAGACCACCTCGCCGGGTACAAGTCCCCAGCAACACGATGATACGTTGATCGAGTCGTTGGTGCCTTGTAGTTCGGACGTGTCGCGTTTCGAAATTTTGAGCAGCCCTCACAGCAATATCTCTGTCAATAAAATAAAATCGAAAGTCGTTAACGTGCGTGATAAGCGAGCGGCGAATATAAGCGAGCGGCGAATTTTCCACCACCCACCACAATCATTCTCAATTACACAACCACAACACTA